>JASANF010001422.1:0-22680 GCA_030248245.1 Trissonchulus sp. WLG1_4 | reverse complement strand
GTGTTTACACTTAGGCCCGAATTCACATACTAAGAGTTATTCACATACTAACGCTTAGCGTTTGCTAAGTGTTAGCGCTTAATTTGTACTAAACTGTTATTCACAAAATAAACGCTTAAAAATTAGTGTTATACTAAACTTAGCGTTTAGCAACTTTTGTGCTTAGTTTTGGTTTTGGCTTGGAGTGCGCTCCCTGCTTGATGTGGATCCGGAATTCGTTATTTATCGGCATTTCCATTTGCTATTTATAAATCCGATTATAGATTTATTTAAATTACTATTTCTTATTAATAATATATATTTTTCTCGAACTATAAATTTGTAAAAAATGTTTTCAGCAGGTGGATTCCTGAGAAATGCAAAATCAGCTCTACATGTTTCAGGGGGCATATCGTGAAAAATATAAATTTTCAAATAGAAGTTCTTGAAGAAAAATTACTTCGATTAAGATGCTCTACTCAAAAATGTAAAAAAAGAATTTGGACAACAAAGTGCATTTTTTATTTTTGGCGATTAAACGAGCAAAATGGATCGAATTGGTCGGAAAATGTCACTAATATATCCTAAATTGCATGCCCTTTCTTCCCATGGCGGCCAAAAACCTCCCCCACTCTCCCTATCCCTTCCCCACACCATCCCCTAACTAAGCGCTTAGCGCTTAGGGAGCTCCCGAGGTCCCTAAACTTAAGCGCTTAATTCTAAGCCAAACACTAAATTTTAAGTATGTGAATACAAAATTGATGCGCTAAGTTAAGCGTTAGTGTTTGCTAAGCGCTTAAATAAACACTAAGTATGTGAATAACACTTAGCGCTTATAAGCGCTAACACTAAGTGTAAACACTAAGTTTAAGCGTTACACTTAGTATGTGAATACGGGCCTTAGTGTTAGCGCTTATAAGCGCTAAGTGTTATTCACAAACTTGACCTTTTAACATGCTAAACATACTTAAGCGCTTAGCGCTTAGCAAACGCTTAGCGTTAGTTTGTGAATAACACTTAGTATGTGAATACGGGCCTAAGTATGTGAATAACACTTAGCGCTTATAAGCGCTAACACTAAGTGTAAACACTAAGTTTAAGCGTTAGTGTTAGTATGTGAATACGGGCCATTATATACATACATATATTTATTTTATACGTAGTAGGTACGTAATACAACATACAATATACAGTACAATATTTGTCTACTATTTGAGAAATCACTATCAATACAGATTTAAGCTAGCATGAATCAGTGAGCCACGTATCCGGGTCTCTTCGTGTTGCCGGGCTTGTGGCTCTGGGGCCCCCAGGTAATTGAAGGGCATGCTGAAAAAATGTGCAGCATGGGATTCAGAAGAATTTCTGATGAATCCGGCCGGGTGAGTAGAGGGTAAAATAAGAAGAATAAGAATAAAAGATGGGGTAGGAAGCGTTTTAGGGCCAAAAATAATTCCCCCCCCCCCCGCCGAAGATTGACCGGTTCGTGCGGCGGTATAAAGCCCGGTTCACACTGAGCCTTAAAACTGCGGTTTTAAGGTTTTAAGGTTTTAAGTTTTAAGAGTAGTATTCACACTGCAGTTTTAAGGTTTTTAGTTTTAAGGTTTTAAGGTTTTAAAGTTTTAAGGTTTTAAGGTGGAGCGTTCACACTGCAGTTTTAAGGTTTTTAGGTTTTAAGTTTTAAGGTTTTAGGGTTTTAAGGTTTTAAGGCAGAGCATTCACACTGCCGTTCACAGTTTTAAGTTTTAAGGTTTTAAGCTCCTTAAAACCTTAAAACTGGAGATAAATATATTTTATCTCTTAAAACCAGTTTTAAGAAACAGCCAATCACAGACGTGGGCCCGAATTCACATACTAAGAGTTATTCACATACTAACGCTTAGCGTTTGCTAAGTGTTAGCGCTTAATTTGTACTAAACTGTTATTCACAAAATAAACGCTTAAAAATTAGTGTTATACTAAACTTAGCGTTTAGCAACTTTTGTGCTTAGTTTTGGCTTTGGCTTGGAGTGCGCTCCCTGCTTGATGAGGATCCGGAATTCGTTATTTATCGGCATTTCCATTTGCTATTTATAAATCCGATTATAGATTTTGTAATAATCAAAAACTACTGTATGGTGATGCTCAGTTCTTGGTTAGAACAATTACAGAGTACACATGGGCTGACTAAGTAGTTGGGTAACAAGAAGTTTTTTGTAATGGCTGGTTTAATTGTAAGTGTCTGAATAAATACAAAGTAAAGTGTGGAGTCCTGTCCTCAATGAAACCAGACTGTAGGCGGCTAAAAGAATATCACATTTTTGGCGAGGCTGCCAGGATGAACGCATTTTGAACTGCTGCTGGTTTTGTCGAAGTCAAATTTGGAACCGCACAGCCTAGAAAATGAAAGAATTCGAGCTGGTTCGTTGTGAACAAGTTTTTTCCTGGTGATGGTAATTTTTTTCCTTCCAAGTGTATGCATATAATCTGTCGTTTTTATACTGTATTTTGTAGTTATACGTACCATTATATATTACGTAGTCAGTGATTATGCCACGTCAGCACCAACGTTCGCTCAGCCCAAACCGCTCGACAAATGTGCAGATTGAGCAACAAATTGAAAACAATCAAATTGCTTTGCTGTGTTTAGCTGCCAACAATGTAGATAAACTAACAGGGTTTGATTCACAAGATTTGTACGAATATTTTCAAAATTTTGAGCGCATTGCTACCTCTTACGGTTGGGCGGAGAACGAGTTGGCCAAAAAGAACATGTTGCTTCGTTTGTTGAGCGGTAGGGCGTCTGCGACGTACGATTCGCTGTCTCCAACTGAAAAAGGTTTAGGTTACAGTGACTTGAAGGTGCTGCTGATTGAAAAACTGACTTCAATTGGTGACAAGGCCATATATTGGAATAAGCTACGAGAAAGAAAGCAGTTGGAGACAGAAAGTGTCGATGATTTCAAGGATGTATTGTTATCGTTTGCGCGCAGAGCAGAGCCAGGAAAAACCTATGACCAGTTGAAGGATGTCGTAAAAAATCATTTCCTTTATCAAACACGTCCCTCGATAGCTAAGGCACTGCTCAGACGCGATTTCAATACCCTTGATGCCGCTGTTGATGCAGCGAAACGGCAAGAGTATGTTAGTAGGTCATTTCCGTCTGACAATGAAAAATTGGAAGCTATGCAGTCAAAATTTGAAACAATTATTGCGCAAAATGATCAAATTGTTAGCTCGCTAGCTATTATAGCAGGCTCTGTGGGGACTGGCAAGTTACCTGGAGTCTCCTCAGGTGCTGTAGCGAGTTCCCCAAACGTGTGTCACGCAGCTAGTACTAGTAGTCCGCATACTGATGTAGAACGTTTGAGTCGCCAAGTCGCAGCACTGGATGTGAAAGTGTCCCAACTTGTGGCTAGCCGTGGCCACGGTTTGCAAACGCAGTTTCGTGGGGCCTGTTACAACTGTCGTAGTCCAAATCATTTTTCTAACAGTTGTCCTGAGTCCCAACGAAACAGTTTCAACAATCGTGGCTACGGTTCTAGAGGTCGTGGTCGTGTCAGTAGTAATGTTAATTATGTGTCGGAAAACTGGTTTCCGCTGCCCGAAGGAGAAGTGAACGGCAGCGAAAGCCAGAATTAAGACATGCTTCTCCAACATTGTTTAATCCAAAAACTTGCTACAACTGGTGCGATTTCTGTTGCTTTCTGTCTAGTGTAGTTCAAAATGAAAACGTTAGGGGGGATTTATGTTTTGTTTCTTCTTCGGTTTCGGGTAAAAATGTAAAGGCATTAGTTGACACTGGGGCTGCCATAAGCTTACTGTCTTACACATTCTTTTGTTCTATTACACCGCAGCCTTTGTTGCAACCCGCATGCTGCTATCCAGTTGGGATTTCTGGTTCGCCGCTAAGTGTTGTAGGAATAAGTACAGTCAGCGTGATGTTTCAGGGAAATTCTTACGATGTTACCTTTGTAGTTGTAGACAAATGTGCCCACCCTTGTGTTTTAGGAATGAACTTTCTTCGAGCCCAGCAAATACAGCTAAGTATTTTCAAAGATTCTGTCACCGTGGCACCACTTGCAAATGAGATTCGAGGCTCCACTTTTAAATTGAATATTGCTGCACAGGAATCGACTGATTCAGTGACAGGCTCAAAAATTGTAGTCGGATGTGTGACTTTAACAAATTCAGTTACTGTTCCAGCTTTTACGGAAACCATAGTGAGGGGCTTAGTTCATCCAGATTTTAACAGGCAAAAAGCTTTTTTTGAACCTTTAAAGGACTTGGTTGGAACAAATATTGACATTTTGCCCGCAGTTGTGGAGCCAAATTACAAAAAAATACCTGTATGGTTGCTTAATAACTGTGCTGATAGTATGAAGCTCAAAAAAGGGGATATTTTGGGCACAATTGAAAAGTCACATAGTTCTGTTTCTTTAATTGAACCCTGCAACAGTGTGACGTGTAGTACTTCTGATGCAACCATATCTCTGTCTGGTGTTGCACAGAAGGAAAAATTGCCTATGGGCGTCGATCTATCTGAATCTCATAAAGTTTTGTGTTCCGATCAACACGTCAGCTTAATTGAAATTCTGTCCAAATATAATAGTGTTTTTTCTACTGGAGATTCAGACTTAGGTCGAACTAGCCTAGTTCAGCACAGAATTGATGTTCAAAACAATCAGCCAATCAAGCAGCAATATTATCGTATGGGGTACGCTCAACAAGAAATTGTAAAAAAACATATTGGCGATATGTTGCAGCAAGGCGTCATTGTTAAATCAAATAGTCCTTGGGCATCTCCTGTAGTTGTTGTGAAGAAAAAAGATGGCTCGGACAGATTTTGCATAGATTTCCGTAAAGTGAACGCCCTTACAAAAAAAGACACTTATCCAATCCCGAGAATCGACGAAAGTTTAGATGCAATGGGAGGTGCTAAGTATTTTTCTACTATGGACTTGAGTAGCGGATATTGGCAAATAGCTATGGCTCCTGAGGACCAGGAAAAAACGGCATTTACAACACGAGATGGCCTACATGAGTTTAAAGTAATGCCTTTTGGTCTCACTAATGCCCCGGCAACTTTTCAGCGTTTGATGACCCAAGTTCTTGAGGGCTATCTTTGGGACTTTTGTTTAGTGTACATTGATGATATTATAATTTACTCCCGCACGTTTGAGCAGCACTTAGAGCACCTACAAAAAATTTTTGATCGTTTGAAGTGGGCAAATTTGAAGTTGAAAGGACGCAAATGCAACTTTGCCCAAACGAGGGTTCACTACCTCGGTCACGTAATAAGCGATCAAGGTGTCCAACCTGATCCAGGAAAATTAAAGGCTGTAGCTGATTTTCCGCAGCCTAAAGATATCAGTGGAGTCCAAAGCTTTTTAGGACTTGTCTCATATTATCGCAAATTCATTCCAAAGCTAGCATGTATTGCGGCACCTCTATATCTGTTGCTTCGAAAAAACGTTCAGTTTGAATGGAATGACCGTTGCAAACAAGCATTTGAGTCACTAAAAACAATTTTGTGCAAAAATTCTGTGCTGCTTTTACCTGATTTTACTGTACCTTTTCAAATCCATACTGACGCAAGCAGTAAAGGCCTTGGTGGCATTTTGTCTCAAAAAATTAACGGCCTAGAACGCCCGGTCAGTTTCATTAGCAAGGCGTTGACGGAAGCAGAGAAAAAATATTCGACTATAGAGCTCGAAGCCCTGGCGGTTGTCTGGGCACTACGTAAGTTTCGTCCCTACATATATGGCTCAAATTTTACTGTGTACACTGACCATTACCCGTTGAAGTATCTTCATAGTTTGAAAAGCCCTTCCTTACGTTTGCAACGTTGGTCGGCGGAATTACAACAATACGGTGGATACATGGACATACAATATAGGCCTGGACCTCAGAACAGTAATGCGGACGCCCTTTCACGCGCACCCCTTCCAGTTGGTACTGACAAAGATTTGGGAGTTTTTAGCCTAGCTGAGGTGTGCACTATTGAGCTAGATCTTCCTTCTGGCATATCACTTACTGACCTACAGCATGCTCAGAAGGCGGATATGTTTTGCAGCGGCGTAGTGCGCATGCTTTCTGGATTGACAGGTGACCGTGCATTTGTACTCCCGAGTAACATCCGAGTAAGTACTTTTTGTATGCAACAAGGTCTCCTGTGTAAAAAAACGCGCCGTGGAAATAGTTTTCGTGTTGTTATTCCAGAACTGCTACAACCATCAGTTTTAGCTGCTGGTCATGATGACAAGTTCTCTGGTCATCTTGGTACCCAAAAAACGTTAGGTCGCTTGATAAAACGATTTTACTGGAAATCGCTAAAACAGGATGTTTTGTCATGGTGCAAATCATGTTTAGTTTGTCAGCAACTAAAGGAACCCGTAGCGCGCGGGAAAGCCCCGCTAATGCCCATTCCTGTCGGTTTACCTTTTGAGCGTTTGGGTGTTGACGTGGTTGGTCCGTTGCGGAGAACTAAACGTGGCAACCGCTACATTTTAGTGTTTGTAGACTATTTTACCAAATGGCCTGAGATATTTCCGGTGAAAACTGTAGACACCGATGTGATCGCTCGCATTTTGGTAGAAGAAGTCGTAGCTAGACATGGTTGCCCACGAGTTCTGTTGTCGGACCAAGGAAAATGTTTCACATCCAAACTGATGAGAGAAGTTGCACAGCTGCTTTACTGTAAAAAGGTACAAACTACAGCCTACCATCCTCAGACGGATGGTTTGGTTGAGCGTTTCAACCGATCGCTGAAAATAATGTTGGCATCCTACGCTAACTCAAAAAGAACTGATTGGGATCTATATTTGCCATATGTAGCATTTGCATTTAGGACTTCAATTCAAACTTCAACAAAGTTTTCTCCGTTTGAACTAGTATACGGTAGGACCCCACGTCTACCTAACTTGCCGCAGACGCTTGATGAGCGAAAAATGGATGATTCTCGCTATTACACACAGCTATGCCAAGGTTTGCACGAAATGCATAATAAAGCAAATGCAAACATTCAAGCAGCCCAACGGCGTCAGAAAATGTATTACGATGCTCACACTAAGGACATTGTGTTCGTTGAGGGTCAAAAAGTACTGCTAAAAAGATATCCTAGAAACGTGCACAAGCCTCCGTGGGAAAGCGGCTATGTGATTGTAAAGCAAACATCTCCTGTTAACTATTTAGTACGAAACAGTTGTACAAGAAAAAAACCATTTGTGGTTCATGTTAACCGTCTGAAAGCTTTAACAGAAAGACAACAGGGCGGTCGCTGGGACTAGACTAGTTCAAATTCTAAGAATTCACCTATGGAGTTTGCTCAGTTGAGTGGCTGTTAATCCAAACTTAATGGGTGTCCAGGCCCACACAATTAAGTTCCTGGGTTAGTTTAGTGACTAGCTACTCCAAGTCATATTGTGTTATGTTATGCATGTTTTTTATTTAGTCTTGGTATGCAGATTTTGGCAGTAGTTGCAGTAGTTACGGTGTGTTTGTTTTAATTTTATTTTTAATTAGTTTTTCTAGTCAGAACGGAGCAAATGAAGTTAGTTTGGGTGTACTGACCCACATAACAACTAACAATATCATATGCTCTGTTTCAGGCTTCGGGGAGACGTACAATAGCTTTCTTCGGAAAGAATGATTTTTTGTCTAACATGCATTACGCGTCATTGGTTATTGCTGACGAGCAATTTACGTCTATTGAGCAAGCTTATCAGTGGAGCAAAGCCTTTTTGGCAGAGGACGACAAAGCGCGTACCGACCTCGCTAACATGGTGGATGATCCAGTCGGGTGTAAACGACGAGCGAAGGATTGGAAGCTGTCATGGGGTGTTAAACCTAAGGTTTGGACAGATACCAAATATGCTGTCATGGTTGCACTGCAATTAGCTAAATACAGACAAAACCCAAGCCTCGCTGCAAGATTGGTCGCGACAGGAGACGCCTGGTTGGTTGAGGCATCCCCACATGATAAGTATTGGGGTTCGGGTTGTGATGCGCTAGATCTAGAAAATCGAAATCGTGGTAGTGAGTCTTTGCTAATGGAGGGAGATAACACAATGGGTAATATTCTAATGGAAGTACGCTCGTTTTTGCGTAAAGAATTTTGCTATCCAACCGCAATCGTTGTGTCGGATTCACAGGGTCGCGACCTGTCCCCTACTGACAAGTTTGATATAATATGCTTACCAGGGATACGCATTCAGGCAATTATTAAAATTTTGCGACTAACATGTCATGAAGGCTACAAAATCGGTGTTGCATTTGGGGGCACGAACAATCTGCAGAGTAAGAAACGAAGTTGCGAGCCAGACGGCACGCCTACGCCAGCAAAGTTTTCTGACATAATTGAACAATATACTAAGCAAATCGACCGATTTTTTAAGGAAAAACCGGCAACATGGCTTGTTCTCTCGGAAATACTGCCGAGATTTTGTGATGCACGACCCGACGGCAAGTCGTCCCGCATGCAAAAGCTAACAAATCGAATCAATTCTAAGTTGTGTGAACTGGAAAAACAAAAAGTTGACAACGGTATTCAGATCCTAAAGCTTTACGACATTTTGCGTGATAAGCGTTTTTTCAAGACAAAACATGGGGGCAACGCAGATCTGCACATTAATTCACAGGGAACTGAGTTGGTAAAACACGAACTTTTGGAACTCATTTCGAAAATAAGCGCGCGCAAATCAGAGCCTAATGGGTGTCCTGACCCACAAACTTAGGTTGACTGACTTGTAAGCGCTTATTAGTTTCGGACAGTAACAGACGTTAAGTGTGTTAGTGTAGTTTATACAGTTATTTTATAGGTCATGCATATGTTTTCTTATATATTGCGTACTTGCGATGCGATGTTTTTTTTTAGTTTTATGTCAAATTATACTGTTTTTGTGAATGCATGAATTCGCGTGAATTTTCACAGTCGCGTCTTTACCATTTTGCTTATATTGGTGTTTCGGTGTATTGCCACTTATGTCGTATAATCAATTTTAAATAGTTTTTGGAGTCAGTCTGTACTTGCACTTGTTAGACCTTTTTCCGTTAGGAATCTTACCTAATTGGACCGGGGGGAGTTGTAATAATCAAAAACTACTGTATGGTGATGCTCAGTTCTTGGTTAGAACAATTACAGAGTACACATGGGCTGACTAAGTAGTTGGGTAACAAGAAGTTTTTTGTAATGGCTGGTTTAATTGTAAGTGTCTGAATAAATACAAAGTAAAGTGTGGAGTCCTGTCCTCAATGAAACCAGACTGTAGGCGGCTAAAAGAATATCACAGATTTATTTAAATTACTATTTCTTATTAATAATATATATTTTTCTCGAACTATAAATTTGTAAAAAATGTTTTCAGCAGGTGGATTCCTGAGAAATGCAAAATCAGCTCTACATGTTTCAGGGGGCATATCGTGAAAAATATAAATTTTCAAATAGAAGTTCTTGAAGAAAAATTACTTCGATTAAGATGCTCTACTCAAAAATGTAAAAAAACGAATTTGGACAACAAAGTGCATTTTTTATTTTTGGCGATTAAACGAGCAAAATGGATCGAATTGGTCGGAAAATGTCACTAATATATCCTAAATTGCATGCCCTTTCTTCCCATGGCGGCCAAAAACCTCCCCCACTCTCCCTATCCCTTCCCCACACCATCCCCTAACTAAGCGCTTAGCGCTTAGGGAGCTCCCGAGGTCCCTAAACTTAAGCGCTTAATTCTAAGCCAAACACTAAATTTTAAGTATGTGAATACAAAATTGATGCGCTAAGTTAAGCGTTAGTGTTTGCTAAGCGCTTAAATAAACACTAAGTATGTGAATAACACTTAGCGCTTATAAGCGCTAACACTAAGTGTAAACACTAAGTTTAAGCGTTACACTTAGTATGTGAATACGGGCCTTAGTGTTAGCGCTTATAAGCGCTAAGTGTTATTCACAAACTTGACCTTTTAACATGCTAAACATACTTAAGCGCTTAGCGCTTAGCAAACGCTTAGCGTTAGTTTGTGAATAACACTTAGTATGTGAATACGGGCCTAAGTATGTGAATAACACTTAGCGCTTATAAGCGCTAACACTAAGTGTAAACACTAAGTTTAAGCGTTAGTGTTAGTATGTGAATACGGGCCATTATATACATACATATATTTATTTTATACGTAGTAGGTACGTAATACAACATACAATATGCAGTACAATATTTGTCTACTATTTGAGAAATCACTATCAATACAGATTTAAGCTAGCATGAATCAGTGAGCCACGTATCCGGGTCTCTTCGTGTTGCCGGGCTTGTGGCTCTGGGGCCCCCAGGTAATTAAAGGGCATGCTGAAAAAATGTGCAGCATGGGATTCAGAAGAATTTCTGATGAATCCGGCCGGGTGAGTAGAGGGTAAAATAAGAAGAATAAGAATAAAAGATGGGGTAGGAAGCGTTTTAGGGCCAAAAATAATTCCCCCCCGCCGAAGATTGACCGGTTCGTGCGGCGGTATAAAGCCCGGTTCACACTGAGCCTTAAAACTGCGGTTTTAAGGTTTTAAGGTTTTAAGTTTTAAGAGTAGTATTCACACTGCAGTTTTAAGGTTTTTAGTTTTAAGGTTTTAAGGTTTTAAAGTTTTAAGGTTTTAAGGTGGAGCGTTCACACTGCAGTTTTAAGGTTTTTAGGTTTTAAGTTTTAAGGTTTTAGGGTTTTAAGGTTTTAAGGCAGAGCATTCACACTGCCGTTCACAGTTTTAAGTTTTAAGGTTTTAAGCTCCTTAAAACCTTAAAACTGGAGATAAATATATTTTATCTCTTAAAACCAGTTTTAAGAAACAGCCAATCACAGACGTGGGCCCGAATTCACATACTAAGAGTTATTCACATACTAACGCTTAGCGTTTGCTAAGTGTTAGCGCTTAATTTGTACTAAACTGTTATTCACAAAATAAACGCTAAAAAATTAGTGTTATACTAAACTTAGCGTTTAGCAACTTTTGTGCTTAGTTTTGGCTTTGGCTTGGAGTGCGCTCCCTGCTTGATGAGGATCCGGAATTCGTTATTTATCGGCATTTCCATTTGCTATTTATAAATCCGATTATAGATTTATTTAAATTACTATTTCTTATTAATAATATATATTTTTCTCGAACTATAAATTTGTAAAAAATGTTTTCAGCAGGTGGATTCCTGAGAAATGCAAAATCAGCTCTACATGTTTCAGGGGGCATATCGTGAAAAATATAAATTTTCAAATAGAAGTTCTTGAAGAAAAATTACTTCGATTAAGATGCTCTACTCAAAAATGTAAAAAAACGAATTTGGACAACAAAGTGCATTTTTTATTTTTGGCGATTAAACGAGCAAAATGGATCGAATTGGTCGGAAAATGTCACTAATATATCCTAAATTGCATGCCCTTTCTTCCCATGGCGGCCAAAAACCTCCCCCACTCTCCCTATCCCTTCCCCACACCATCCCCTAACTAAGCGCTTAGCGCTTAGGGAGCTCCCGAGGTCCCTAAACTTAAGCGCTTAATTCTAAGCCAAACACTAAATTTTAAGTATGTGAATACAAAATTGATGCGCTAAGTTAAGCGTTAGTGTTTGCTAAGCGCTTAAATAAACACTAAGTATGTGAATAACACTTAGCGCTTATAAGCGCTAACACTAAGTGTAAACACTAAGTGTAAGCGTTACACTTAGTATGTGAATACGGGCCTTAGTGTTAGCGCTTATAAGCGCTAAGTGTTATTCACAAACTTGACCTTTTAACATGCTAAACATACTTAAGCGCTTAGCGCTTAGCAAACGCTTAGCGTTAGTTTGTGAATAACACTTAGTATGTGAATACGGGCCTAAGTATGTGAATAACACTTAGCGCTTATAAGCGCTAACACTAAGTGTAAACACTAAGTTTAAGCGTTAGTGTTAGTATGTGAATACGGGCCATTATATACATACATATATTTATTTTATACGTAGTAGGTACGTAATACAACATAAAATATACAGTACAATATTTGTCTACTATTTGAGAAATCACTATCAATACAGATTTAAGGGGGTAGTGTCGCGAAAGCAGTTTTGCTCATAGGTTGCAAAAAGAGATCTTTCTGCTTTGAACTTGTACGTTCACTGAGAAACTAGTCCAATGCTATACTGTGTTAAATAAGTACTGCCAGACAGTAGACTACCAATATCTACCAATATCTTGAACCAATCACCGATTGTAAGCCAGACATTACACAATAAGGACATGATAATTCAACTAATTCAGCCAGATATCAGATTGGCCAGCTTGTGAAGCACACATAACGTGTCGACGCACGGTTTTTTGCCACAAATAAGAAAAATGAAAAATAAAGGTTCGTTTTTCTTTTGATTTCAAAATAAGCGTCTAAATTTTTCACAATTTATCATTATTGCTGTGAGTACTTCACTGTTTACGCACAGTTTCACAGTTCAAACAGGTATTACTCCGTAACCACTCAAGCAATTTGCACTAAATTTTGTGTGCATAAACTACAACATATGTCCTTTTAGTCTATGTGAACAAACTAAACAAATAAGTTGATAATTGTGAAGAAAAAATCGAATGTGAATAGGTTTTTAAAACGTCATTTTTTCGACTTTGCGACCTCACTGCTAACTGTATGCTCCATCAATTTTTTTGAAACTTGGCAAAAATATTTGCATTGAAACATATTTTTAGAATATATAAAGAACAATGACGTATCTTTCATTGAAAAAGTTTTATAGTCGCGCAAATTCGACTGCTTTCGCGACACTACCCCCTTAAGCTAGCATGAATCAGTGAGCCACGTATCCGGGTCTCTTCGTGTTGCCGGGCTTGTGGCTCTGGGGCCCCCAGGTAATTAAAGGGCATGCTGAAAAAATGTGCAGCATGGGATTCAGAAGAATTTCTGATGAATCCGGCCAGGTGAGTGGAGGGTAAAATAAGAAGAATAAGAATAAAAGATGGGGTAGGAAGCGTTTTAGGGCCAAAAACAATTCCCCCCCCCCCCGCCGAAGATTGACCGGTTCGTGCGGCGGTATAAAGCCCGGTTCACACTGAGCCTTAAAACTGCGGTTTTAAGGTTTTAAGGTTTTAAGTTTTAAGAGTAGTATTCACACTGCAGTTTTAAGGTTTTTAGTTTTAAGGTTTTAAGGTTTTAAAGTTTTAAGGTTTTAAGGTGGAGCGTTCACACTGCAGTTTTAAGGTTTTTAGGTTTTAAGTTTTAAGGTTTTAGGGTTTTAAGGTTTTAAGGCAGAGCATTCACACTGCCGTCCACAGTTTTAAGTTTTAAGGTTTTAAGCTCCTTAAAACCTTAAAACTGGAGATAAATATATTTTATCTCTTAAAACCAGTTTTAAGAAACAGCCAATCACAGACGTGGTGTACGCGTCACGTGCTCACTTCTAGTGGTCAAACTGATCAGCTGGTTTGACTGCGCTATGTTTATCACTATTATGAACAGTTTGCAAGTCAGCGGCACCTTTTTCGTGCCAAGTCATGTTTTGTGAGTTCAGCTACAGTTTCTCTACGGGTTTTTGGCATGAATTTTAGTTTGACTGTTCGGCGGGAACGCTAGCAGCTGCATAGCATGTACGTATTAACGGAGCGTCGAACAAAGCCAACGTCATAGAGGGTTTGAAATGTTCATTGGTTTCAAAAGCTTTGGGTGTCTGTCTATCTGTACTGTCTTTACCTTTAGCGTTAGCTTTAAGATGATGATCAATCTAACCTATGTAAATGCAAATGAAATGCAAAATAATTGCAACATATTATTATATATCTTTACTTCACAAGGTTTTGATCACGCTCACCTAACAGCTCATTGAATTCTTTTGGCGACATAAGTACAGAACCAAGAGTACATATTCTGTAATAGGGAAGAGTATTGCACTCATCCCTATTCTAGCTAATCCTATGTTGCGACCGAAATAGCCCTTTAACGTCTTGATTGGAGGGGAAGGTCTGACAGAACTCACCCAAGGTCACTCGGCCAGTTTTGATTTTTTGAGGAAAGTCGGAGGTGGCACATTAGTGTGGGTACTAACATTTTCAAATCAAGAAAGGTGACTCCCGGTACCGAGTTTTTAACACATCCTGTGCGTTTTAACAAAAATTACTCCTTTCAAAACATTAGCTCAAACTTAAAACTTAAAACTCCAGTGTGAATAGCAGCAAACCTTAAAACCTTAAAACCTTAAAACTTGAAACCTTAAAACCTTAAAACTGCTGCTTCTAGTGTGAACGCTTTTTGTTAAAACCTTAAAACCTTAAAACGTTAAAACTTAAAACCTTAAAACTTAAAACTGCAGTGTGAACACAATTCTTAAAACTAAAAACCTTAAAACCTTAAAACCTTTAAACCTTAAAACTTAAAACTGAAGCGTCAGTGTGAACCGGGCTTAATCCTCTTCGGCACCTGGTAGGTCGGCGCGCAGCGCGCATTTGACGGAAAGCATCCGTCATTTCTCGTCTAGCTGTTTCGCACTCTTCACTCGGTTCACGGTTTCCGGTTTTTCACTGACCCGAAGGGGGCGGCAGACTTGGCTGCAGCTAGGATAGCGGCATTCAGTTGAGTGTTTGCCTGTTCAATGGACCCCCCATAGGCATCGTAATCGGCCACGAGTGTATCCACCTCCGCTTCATAGATTTTCCGGTTAGCTTTATGGAGGTTTAGTCGGCCGGCTGGGCGGGGGGATTGTGTTGCTGGCATAACATTCACCACTGTGATGGCAATTGGAAGATGGTCAGAGCCGATAGTTTCCAGCACCGTCCATCCTACAAACTTCTAACCTAGCCTATTCGAAAGAGCGTTCAATTTTGACCCCCCCCCCTAGGTTTGTGGGATATAGGGGGACTCCGGATCATTAGGCGAAAAAATGCCGTTTTTCCGACTTTTTTTCCGATTCCACCCCTAAGGTTTTTAACACCAATAATTTCACACTAGATTTTTATTAAAAGGGGCGACATCTATTTTGGGGGCTTGGCTGACGATGGGGGTTCTATATTTTTATTAAAAGATGGGGTACGAAGCGATTTATGAGCAAAAATAAGGCTTGACTTTGCCCTCCCCCTGGCTACGCCACTGATCACATTCAGTTTCAGTTAATTAATGTCTTACATCATTTCAGCGCGATTTCAGCCCCCCTTTTCACTTTTTTCCTGTGTCCCCTATGATTTTGTGACACCGCCGAAAAAAAATTTTCCGGCTCGTCCCCAATTGACCAAACTTTCAAAAATTACCAAAATTTTCTTTCGAGGGGCTCTAACCCCAAATTCATTTCTGCTATATATAATGTATATATATACATGACTTTTATCTGCTATGGTGTATTAATAATGAGTAATGCTGACAATTGTCATTGGTATTTACATAGTTATATATTTTTTATGGCTTTAAATGGCGGTGGGTTGAGGTATATATTATAAATATGGCCAAATCACTCAATCAAGCCGCACATTTACGTGAAACATTTACTGAGGAAGTGAGGACTTAACCGATATATAAGTCTACAATTCACCAAACTTTAAAATAAAGAAATAAAAAATTTCCTGTGTACACAGTTCATAGCTTGTTGCCTGAAACTGCAAAAAATTTCTTCTTGCGACTAAAATTTAGAAACACCTATATATATTTGTGTCTCGTGGCTCAGTCCAGTGGCGTAGGCTGGGGGGGGGGCCCGGGGGGCCAAAGCCCCCCCCTCGGCGGTTTTGGCCCCCCTCAGCGATTTGGGCCCCCCAACGGATAAAAAATTTGGGTCGGGCCGCCCCCCCCCCCCCCCCCCCCCTGGCTACGCCACTGATCACATTCAGTTTCAGTTAATTAATGTCTTACATCATTTCAGCGCGATTTCAGCCCCCCTTTTCACTTTTTTCCTGTGCCCCCTATGATTTTGTGACGGGGGGGTAGACAAACTTCGAAAATTTTTCGGGCAAAAGGGCTCTTTGGCCCCTCCCTCAACTCGATCCTGGCTACGCTACTGGCTCAGTCCTCTATTGCATCATCCTGATCTCACACGGGAGGAGCAAGGGGCTGCGCACTTTTTGTCTGACTGAATGGGATGCAGATGCAGCAAAGATGAAAAGTGCCAGTCGCAATGGGGACGAAGTTCGACTAAAAACTAAAAAACGGCGTGAGGGGTCAGCCGCTCCCAGGATCCTGCTGCAAATCTTGCTACCACTCTGATACAGATTTTACAACAAGTGCTGCTTAGAATTGCTTTTTCAATGCAAATTTCATTTCAAATTTCTAAAAAAGCCCCAGCTTCTGGGGGCTGTCGCCCCCAGACCCCTGCAACCACTATAATCTTGCCGCTAACGTTGCTTAGGATTGCTTTTCAAAGCAAATTTTATTTCAAATTTCTAAAAAAGCTCCGCCCCCAGACCCCGCAACGCTGGGTTGCGTTCCATTTAATTTCGACCTCATTTACATAGAAATATATGTAGGTTTGCGTAAATTCAAAATTTGCAGCGAACGTATTACCCCTCCCCCCCCCCCGTTGCAGCTCCCTTTGCGAAATCCTGGATACGCCACTGCCTCCTCGACGAACCTAAAACATCTTCGTACAATCAAAACAGACATTTTTATTTTCGAAATTTTCACTTCAGTGTTCTATTTTCATGGGGTCATAATCAGTAGCATAGGGATCATAGTATCGGAGATGGGTTGTCCCCCCCCAAAATCGAGGAGCCGGGGGGAGGACACCCAAAATTTGGGCAAAAGTTAGAAAAAATGGCCCTTTTTGCGAAATTTTTACAAAATTTTGCAAATTTTATGGTATTTTTGGTCAATCTGGGGGGTAGGGAATTTAGCGAGCTCCGGCTCCGGCTCCGGCCGGATTTGAGCCTCCGGCTCCGGCAAAAAAAGTGCCGGAGCCGGAGAATTTTCATTGTTCAAACTTTGGCCAAATGTTCAAATTTTGAGAAAAAATCACAAGATTAACGAAGCGGTTAGTCGATTACAGTACTTATATTACTGCCAGTTGTGATGGAGATGACTACCCCTCTCTAGCAATGTGTATTTTTACGTCTCCTATTGACTAAACTCGGCCTAAAAATCAAACGTTTCTCACACTCACGCTGCCGCCCCCAGACCCCTATAAGCTTGTAACTATGTGACTTAGTGATTTGAACTTGAGATTTAGCTCTGATGTTTTCGGCCGGTCAAATATGTTTGCATGTGCATGTGCTGTTATTTCGCAAATTTTTGTGTTAAAATAGCAAAAAAGTTAATTTTCACCCATTACAAAAAATCATTCCCCCTAAAGATTTTTTCCTGGTTACAACGTGGCTGATATACGCCTAAATTACAGGGGTCGGGGGGGCGGGCGCTAATCCACGGAAGCTACAGACATTTACGGCGTCATATCTTCTACAAAGTGCAATCTTTTCCAAATTTGTCTATTTTTTGGGTGTATATATTCTTATATACGTATATAATATATACGTATATTATATATTATATTACAAGAATATATTATATTCTTGACAATTTTGCAAGGTTTGACTAAAAGGGGGAGGTTCAGACGGACACTCTGAAGGTCTGAACAACCAGCTCCCTCTGACTCCTGACACCTGCCCTTGGCACCGCAGTCAAAATGCCATACTGGTCAATTTGACCAAATTTTTGACTTTTTATCAATGTTGATGAAAATTTTTTGTGAGATCAGCAAAAACGGGACCAGTCAGTGGCCAGTGGTCGTATGAGTGTGTAAAGACATATGTATATAAATGGGGCGTCCGCGTGACCACAGACGTACATGGGGGGGGGATCTGGGGGGGGCAAGCCCCCCCCCAGATTTGAGATTTCGGGACAAGCCCCCCCTCAGATTTGACCTGCCGGGACAAGCCCCCCCTCAGATTTGACCTGCCGGGACAAGCCCCCCCTCAGATTTGACCTGCCGGGACAAGCCCCCCTTCTTGGTGCTGAAAAAGGTGCTTAAATAGCCGCCCCCAGATAGCTGTAAAATGCTTTAAATCGAGCAAAAAGCGAAAAAATCGCTTAAAATATGCAAATTTTGCGAAAAATTTCCCATTTTTAGGCAAAAATCGTAACTTTTTCAGATTTTGTTGATTCAAGCCCCCGAAACGTTGGGACAAGCCCCGTGGGTTTTTTTAGGCCATAGCTAAGGCCATGGCCTAAATTTTTTCGGATTGGCCTAAATTTTTTCAGCGATTGAGGCCAGCTGGCCTAAACTTTTTCAGCTGCGGACGGAGAAAAAATTTCCGGTACGTCTCCAATTGACCAAATTTGGCCTAAAAATCAAAAATTTTCCCCAACTTTTTTCTGGGGGTTGCCGCCCCCAGATCCCTGCGACTCTGTGGCTTACTATATATACCTTGTTACTGTCTTTCGTCAAAGCCTATGCGTCTATACACAAGTGCATTATGCTGCATTTACATAATTACACGAGTATATTATGCTACATTTACTTATGTAATAGATTGTCTGATGTGACGTTCCCATCTTTTGTTTCAATTTTTGTCAGAAAAAAATTTCTGATACGCCTCCAGTTGACCAAATTTGGGCTAAAAATTGGAAAAGTCGCCAATTTTCTTGTGGGGGCTGCCGTCCCCAGACCCCTGCACTCTGCAGCTGTGCGTTTTAGTAGTCTTACGTTTGTAAGGCGTGTCAAAATTGCTAAAAAGCGCCTTTTAACCAACCCATTACAAAAAATCGAGTCATTCTCCCCGAAATTTTTTTCTGGATACGGCACTGTAATGTATAGTTTGTATAATATATAGCTGTTTTATGGTAGAAAAAAATGTCATTTCTGGTGAATTTAGGGTCCGTAATATAAAAAAATCTTGTGGATCCTCGCCAATCCGCCAGCTGCTGTGTAATTTTTGGTGGTTTGAGCTCCAAAAACATTTTAGATGCCGCTCTTTTAACAAAAAAGTATTGTTTTTGATTGAACGAATATGCTAATATCAATATTTTATTTAATTTTTTATATTTTTCTTATATTTTATTTTATATATTTAATATTATTATTTTATTATTTATTTTAGTTTTTTAAAGAGGGGGTGGGCAGGAGAAAAAAAGAATGTTGAGCTATGAGGAAAGTAGTAAGATATTTTTAGTGTGTTTAAATTAGAATTTTTAGAATGTTGTTAAAAAAGATAAGTAGTAGGTAGGGTGGGGGGGAAGGAGGTAAAAATAAAAGTGTTGTTTGGTAATGTAAATAAGAATAATTTTTGGGGGGGTAATAAGGGGAATTATTTTAGAAGATAGAATTTTTAGAGGGGGGGGGGCGCCCCGAGTATCCTCCTTTGCGCGGCCGCGGTGATATATTGGGGCGAGAAAGAATGGCTGGGGCAAGGACAAAAAACCCATTGGAGAAAATGGGGAGGGGGGCGGCTGTCCGTCGCCCCTCTCCGAGTAGTAGACCTTTCCGGGAGGTTAGGTCTCGGGGGCCCGCGGGGGAGGAGCTCCCGCCGTCCCCAGGGGACGGGGAAAGGGAAAAGAAAGGGGGGGCTCCCTCGTCCCAGGGACCCCCCGGGGAGGCGGGGAGGAAGGGGGTCCCAAACCGTGGGAAGAGTAAGAGAAAATTTTTTTTGGAGAAAGAGCCTCCGCCTTAGGTAGAAGAAAAGAAGAAGAAAAAAAGAAAGAAAAGAAAGAAAAAAGCAGGCAGAAAAAAAAAAGCAGCAACAAAAGAATAAAAAAAAAAATGTTGTAGGCAATATAATAAAATAACTAAAAAAAAAAAAAAAAAATATATAGGTGTATATATATATATTGTTTTTTTTTTATAGATATATTATGTACATGTATAGTTGAATTATATATAGGATAGCACACATAGGTGAAGCAGCTTGGATGAGAGATAAAAAAAGAGAAGACAACTAGCTACAGAGTGAGAGGCATAGAAAAAAAAAAAAATTTTATTTAGCATGGGGGAGGGTGGAGGATATCGAATTCAAGGAAAGAAAAAAAAAAAAAAAAAAAACCGTATAGAAGATCGGGTGGTTCCGCTCCCGCCTAAAATAGAAACCCGGAACCGGACCAAAGAGAACGGAACCGAACCCGGAACCGGACCCCGTCTCCCTGGCTAATATGTATGTGTCGTTTTTTTTCTAAAAGTCGATTCCCTCCAAAATTTGTTTCTGGCTACACCACTGCACAATATACTATGCTCATTTTCATACATGTAACGGGATCAAAATTTTGGGGGGGCCTCTCCGGCCAAATTTTGGGGACCCTCCCCCCATGATCGACCAAAAATACCCTAAATTTTGCTAAATTTTCCCAAAAAAGTGACATTTTTACTAAATTTTGCCCGAATTTTGGGGACCCTCCCCCCCGGCCCATCGATTTTGGGGGGGGGGTCCCCATCCCACCCTCATACATGTATGCTCATTTTTGTAAATAGTTTTTGCGAAAACGCAAAAATGACTTGGCCTAAGCTTTTTATCTATTGGCCTAAAAAAATTTTGGACCTGAGGTCAAGTGGCCTAAGCTTTTCAGACAAAAAAAACCCTGCAAGCCCCCCATAAAATTTCGAAAACCCCGGGACAAGCCCCCCCCCAGACCGAGACCCCGTGTACATGTATGCGCGTGACTGTTGCAACATTAAAAAATGCTGTTTCGAAAAAAATTGAAGATTTTTTCACAATTGTCAACATTTTTTAATAATTGAAATTTTTTTGTAAAACTACCTCCGGCTCCGGCATTTTGTATCCGGCTCCGGCTCCGGCTCCGGCATTTTGTATCCGGCTCCGGCTCCGGCAAAATTTTACCTCCGGTCGTTCGCTAGGTAGGATGCCAATATTTGGCCGGAGAGGCCTCCTCAAAATTTTGACCCCGTTACATGTATGATCAGTAGGGCAGCCAGGATCATGTTGAGAGAGGGCCCCTCTGGCTACGGTTTGTGGACAAGTGTTCTATAACAAAAAATCATTTTCTCAACCTCAAAGTGCTAATAGTGGTGCGGAAAAAAACCCTCATTTTCAACTTTTCGGGTCGTCCTGTGCTCCGCATATATAATTTGGACCCATTAATGCTCGCGGCTGTTATAACGGCCATCTTTCGCCTAACTGTTGCACTAATAAAATGGATTCTAACTATTCACGTTTCTGAGTAATATATAAGTCTCGAAACCTCCGGGAAAAAACCCTAATGCGGGGAAAAAAACCCTATCACTTTTTTTGGTTGTTCTATTAGCAGTGAGTATAAACTAGGGATGGAAGTCTCGGTTTTTTCCGAGACCGAGGCCGAGACTGCCAAAACCGAGACTTTTCGACTACCGACACCGAGACCGAGACCGAGACTTCCATCCCTAGTATAAACACAATTTCATCGTGTTCTACAACTCTTAGGCTGCAGTATGGACTAAAAAATCGTTCCTCCGACACCCATGTGACTCACAATGATTCTTCAAAAATCGACCCTTTTTGGCAAAAATGACTTCTGCCCAAACATGCATTTTTTCCGTATTTAAAAGCATTAAAAACATGTGTTTGCGCTTGCTGGACAAACACCGCCCGCGTCTACCATTCTTGGATTTAAGTGGTACGAAGCAGCTAAAACCTAAATATTGAAAAATGCCAAAACAGATTTCGTAAGGGGTGTGGGGGGTCAGACTGAAGCGGGGGGGGGGGGAGAAATTATTTTCGATTCCAATTCGCTTCCTACCCCATCTTTTAATAAAAATATGAAACCCCCATCGTCAGCCATGCCCCCAATCTGATCTCTAGCCCCCAAAATAGCTGTCGCCCCTTTTAATAAAAATCTGAAGTGAAATTATTGGTGTTAAAACCCTTAGGGGTCGAATAAGTCGGAAAAACGGCATTTTTTCGACTAATGATCCGGAGTCCCCCTATATCCCCCAAACCTAGGGGGGGTCAAAATTGAACGCTCTTTCGAATAGGCTAGGTTAGAAGTTTGTAGGATGCAAGCTTTAGCTGGAAATCAAACTTTGTCAAAAAATTAAACTTTACATGAAATTTTTTGCGCAAAACTGGATTTAGGCAAAAATACTGAATCAAATTAAAACCTGTCGCTACCATTGGAAGAGCAACTTCTAAGCTACTAAATGCTGAAAAAATTTTGTAAATCGGTTCAGGCTTTGAAAAGTTACAAAACTTTTTCTGAAGCTACCCGAGCCAGGCTGATTGAAGCGTTACAGCACAGGTAAGGTACAGTGCAAATTTCGATCCATAGCTGGGAATTTTTTTTAAAATATGGAGCTGATAGGTGTACTTTAGTGCAGCAAATTTATTTTTGATGCTTATTAGCAGGTTTTCCCATAAAATTAGGCCTCAGGCTTAGGCTTAGTGCTTAGGCTTAGTGCTTATGTTAGGCTTAGGCTTAGTGCTTAGGCTGAGGTTTAGTGCTTAGGTTTAGTGCTTAGGCTGAGGCTTAGTGCTTAGGCTCAGGCTTAGTAGGTGGGTCAGAAAAGGCTTAGTCTTAGTTGTTTGCATCAAATCAAAGGACACTTGCTACTGTGGAATCATACTTTTAAACCGAAACTGACTGTCAGTCCCAGCTTGCTGCTGAGCATCAGTGACGTTTGTAAATCGTATTTATGGTATTCGCTTTCAGTTAAAATCGCTACTTATGCCTAATGATGCTTAATTTTATATGAAAATGTAATTAATTTATTGTATATGCGAAAAGAATGTGAAGATTTTGATATGCAAGCTCAATTTAACTATGTATATTTCGCCTCTTTTCAGTTGGCAAAATTTTACTTATTTTTCAGTATAAATGAGCTAAATAT
>JASANF010001421.1:0-42895 GCA_030248245.1 Trissonchulus sp. WLG1_4 | reverse complement strand
CTCAGTAAATTGACTAGTTATTAAAAAAGTGGGGGACATGCCTGGGGATTTTAAACATGTCAAAAACCTTACCAACTTTCAGCCCCAACAGGTAATCGTATGATTCAGAGCTGTGGCGCAAACTTTTTGAAAAAAATTGTAATATTTTGGAAAGGACCTTTCTTTAGTGGCTTATATTGGAAACAAAATCACAGGTAAAATTTCAATGCATGGCATACATTTAGGAAAAATATTGTTCTTCCTAATGCAAAAGACCGCTTGTGATTTGAATTTGTAAACGCTGAGCTATGGTGTCTCAAAAAAACACCTAAAAACGCAATTACCCCCTTAAATCATAAGCAAAATTAAATAATTTTATGGTCCACTCACTGAATGTGATAGAATTATTTCCTGCTATGATGACTACAAATTTTTCACAGATACAAGACCCCAGTATGATGCTTGTGAATACAGTTAAATTTCGGCTTGCGATTTAAAAATTGGCTCTCTGCATAACCATCAATCATATTAAGGAGTAATTAATGAGCTGTCGTTGGCTGTGCGTCATCTATTTGCTTGTGAAGACAAACCGCAAGCTGAAATTTCACTCACGTTTGCTCTACAGTGACTGCTAAATTGCTTCAATCAATGTCTAAGCATATTTTTCTCCCAGTGGCTAAACCTGTCAAATTAAGGAGTCTTCATATTATCTAATGGCAACAAAAGTATATACCTAGTTGTGAAGACTTCTACTGTTTCACTGTTACTGTTGCCTACTTAAGGGGGTAATTGCGTTTTTAGGTGTTTTTTTGAAAAGCCATAGCTCAGCGTTTACAAATTCAAATCACAAGCGGTCTTTTGCATTAGGTAGAACAATATCTTTCCTAAATGTATGACATGCCTTGAAATTTAACCTGTGATTTTCTTTCCAGTATAAGCGACTAAGGAAAGGTCCTTTCCAAAATATTTAAATTTTTTACAAAAAGTTTGCGCCACAGCTCTGAATCATACGATTACCTGTTGGGGCTGAAAGTTGGTAAGGTTTTTGACATGTTTAAAATCCCCAGGCATGTCCCCCACTTTTTTAATAACTAGTCAATTTACTGAGAAAATAGCTGAAAAGCAAACGCACCGAAAATTTAAGATAATTTCTTGTAATTAAAACCCTCTAAAAATGTCCACAAATGAAATTTCAAAAAAGTGAGAGACACGCCTGGGGATTTTGACCTTTACAATACTGTCCCAAAAATTTATGCTCAGGCGTCACTTATAACTTGAGTACTGGTGGCGCAAAGTTTACATTTATATCATAAAAACCTCGAAAACGCAACTACCACCTTAAATCGAAGGCGTTGGATTATCAAAGTAATGGTTTAGTAAACCGGTTTCGTCTCCGAAGGGCAGCACTCAGAAAGTTTCGTGCCTAAATTTTACATACTTTTAGTGCACTAAATACTAAGTATACCATTTGCAGTTTCTCACGACTTAGACGATGTATGTTCTACTCTTATTCTATTTTCTAGGAATGATGTGAGTTTGATATTCCAAAACAAAGTAAAGCACATAACGGAATGTAAACTTGCCAAGATGATAATACCACTGTCCACCACACACTTCTATTTCAATAATTTATTCTATGATGAAAAAGCATAAATATAAGATTTTGCATGATACTTTCAATAACACAAGCATGAACGGCGCAATTTTAAAAAATAGTAAAAAGAAAAATCGGCCAAAGATAAATCGACAAAATGTATGCCGTACAAAACTGACATATTCAAAAAGAAAAATTTACAAACCACATAAACGTATGACCCCTGGCTCAATAAAAATGTCTATGGTTTGACAAAGTTACAGAGGCCCTATGCTTGTATACACTCATCATCAGCGCGTCGCGGAACATTACATTAAAACTTACAATAAAAACTAAGCATAAACCTCCACAACTTTCCGATAATAACAGGCTAGTAAACATAATCCACAACAATACCCAGACACACAGGCTGGGATTCACAAAGCGCGTTTCACTTGGATCGGTCCAAGGCGAACACTTCGTTATAATATGAAATACATACACCATACACATTGTTTCATTGCGTTGTTTTATTTCAATCAAAAAGAACGTTTTAGACCAAGGTTACAGTTTTTTGCGACTTTGCTAAAACCATTTGCGATTCCCAGCCACAAAGTATAATGAAAGATTACAGAGCAGCAGACATAAACAAACCGTTTAGAGCCAAAAAACAGACAAAGTCACAAAATAACTTGATACTATTCAGGAATAAGATTCATTACATATGAATATTGTGCTTGCTTTACACAAATAGATTAAAACATTGTTAGTTTGTGGATTCTTGCATACAAATTTTGTAATTGCTAAATAAACACTAACACAGACAACTTCAGAATTTGGGGTGCAAATATAATTGCATAATTATTGTCGAGCCTCGAGAAAACGAAAATTTTAAAAAATAGTTAAAACAGTTAGAAAACTACTTAATTTTTAAGCAAAAAGATCTGCACCAAAACGAAACAGACACGCAGTCTGGCTTTTCTTGCTGACAAAGTTTTGCGAATTTGCGAACAGCTTGAAAAAATTCTCCATCCATGTTGCAAAAACCAACGAAGGTTCGTGCGAACGTTCGCGAAAACGTTTTTGTTTTTTCGTTCAAAAAAACTCTAATACGCGGTGTTTGAACATCAAAAAAATTCTGTGTCTCATCGCTCCCTTTATACTCTCGTTTTCTATACTACAATAATGAGCATAATTATTAAAGCATGCGGAAGGCGGAAAGTATATTCATATGAAGGTTGCACGATTCAAAATATTTGCATCTTTTCGGGTTTACGTTCTAACTAAATCGAACACAGAAGTAACAGCAGCTAGCTAATATACACAACTTGATTCCAACTTTTCGGCTTTTAGAAGCCACAGTATGTTAGAATTAGCTAGACTAGTTAGACAGGCAGGACAGGCTAGAAAGTGTATTTACACTGATGCATTAGCACAGACTACAACCCAAAATGTGCACTGTGACTATAAGGCGCTTTATAGTTTATACATAAACCAATTACGTTAAAATTACATGCCTGACTGGTCATAATAAAAGATTCAATGAGCGGAAAATTCTACCAAAACAAAAATGCAAAAAAATACCTACATAATGCCACACATTGGTCTTCTCGAATAGTTGACTACATTATTTGCATAAATTTTTTCCCATAAAAACAGCCATACATCACCAATCCAGGCAATGAGAATTCCGTGCG
Organism: Trissonchulus sp. WLG1_4; assembly: GCA_030248245.1. Taxonomy (NCBI): domain Eukaryota; kingdom Metazoa; phylum Nematoda; class Enoplea; order Enoplida; family Ironidae; genus Trissonchulus; species Trissonchulus sp. WLG1_4. Next base: position 39,646 of record JASANF010001421.1, on the reverse strand, counting down.
CGTTAAGTTAGAAGTCAGTCACACAGTCACAAAGTAAAATGCCATACACAAAACGAAAGCAAAGATACCCATGATAACGAAAATACTATAAATTTAATAAATAAATTACAGCTAAAAAGTACATTATAAACGATACTATAGAATTCATGATTTCAAAAGTCCCATGGCACGCAAGGGGTAAAGCAAGATGTCAAAAATGTCCAAATAAATATTTAAAGCTGCCACCGGCCACTCGTCGGCTCTGCGAGTCTGCAGGGAATGTCTGACGTCCCAAATTATCCAAAAGCACACTAACAGTCCACAGGCAAACGCGGTCAGCACTTCGCTTACTTCGCTCACCAGAAATATCTAAAACACAGAAATCATAGCAAGAGTCAGTCAGCATTGTCATTATGTATCTATATCAGTACATTATAGTTAGAATGGTATTATTATAGTGTGAAGTAAGATAGGCTCCTAGAGTATTTAAAGGGATTTACGACAGCTCACCATCGGCCCAGTAGCTCAACGCTAGAGCACTGGTCTGCAGATCCAGAGATGGGTGGTTCGAGTCCCCCCTGGGTCATTCTGATGATGATGATGATGCTGTCTTTGTTTCGGTAAGAGTCTCCCCTCCCTTTCTTGACAATAGTAGGATAGTATGTATGTTTCAGTCAGTATGCCACTCTTAGTGACACACTACGTGGAGCGTAGCAGAAGAGTGACACACTGCCTACTGTAAAGACGTTCAGTTTTCTCTGCCTAGCACATCATAATATAAACAAAAACTGTATCCACAAATGCTGATTTAAGCCAAGACTGGTTCCTGTAACTAACTTGGGCACGAACACGGACGTACAAACTAGTTTAGTCTTGGCGTTAGGCTCAACTTCAATTTGAATGTTCATGTGATGTGCCAAGCAAAAAACAGCTATGTATTGTGAAGCACTGACTCATGCGTGCATAAAAAAGCTCATTTAGTAGACTAATCCAATCATTCTTCGTGAACACATCTGCACAAGCAATTCCACACACAGCATTCATATTAGTGCTAATTAGATTCTTTTTATTCCTTAAAGACGTTTCTTTCAAATGTGGCCCCGAATTTCAAACTATTAACTGCAATTTGTGTATATGTACGCAATGCTTCGGGTATGAAGCTTTTGAGGATGTTTATGCACAAAAGAATAACAGTAGCATAGCAGTAGAAGAAGAAATCTCCGTACCTGAATAACACCGACTAGAGTCGAAACCAGCACAACCGTGAAAATCCTGAAATACACAAATAATATATATACAAGAACAATAAATAAGTACAATAGATATACAAATACAATATGTATGAGACCTAAATATCTCAAGTATTTTATTCAACAACAAAAACAGGCATATTGAAAGCTATAAGAGTCAAATAACACTCAATATGAATAATTCGACTGTAAAGCAAAACAAGCAGCAGTTCGAAATTTGCATGACGGTCATTTAATTGCTCATGTTCTTCCTTGGAAAATACTAAAACTTTCTTATACTAGTCTTACTGGACAATTTCCTAGTAAGTATGTACTACACAAAATTACTATGCTGCCATGGTGACTCCTGCAAGTCCGCTGAAATGCACTCAATCGTCATGTTAACGTTCAAACCGACCGCTAATTAATACTGAAAACATATCTAAAAATAACAAACCAGGGGCATAACCCAGCAAAATCCCTTCGCACTTGGCAAGTGTACACAAAAAAGCACAGCGTAACACAGGCTACCAGGAACATTGTTTCCATAATCACAGGAAGATCATATGTTCCGGCTAAAAAAGAGAGGATAGTTGGTTTATGACATCTAATCACTTTCAAAAAACTTGCAAAAACTGGACGACTAATGTAAGTGTAATCACCATCGTACCGCACACCGTACGCCGGAGGATATCCGTAAAAAATACTGGTGCCCATCTAGGGTGGTGAAAAGCCGATCTATAAGGATCCACAATTTTTGGATGAGAAATTCAAATAATTTAGCGCAGGCACGAGTAGCACTTTACACGGCACACTTAAAAATGTAAACAAGAATATCCAAGACAGCTTTGTAAAAACCTATGCTACACTTGTTAACATTCATAAATGCTGTGTTTCATATCACTGAAATCATCCTTTAAAGCAGCCATACACAAGATTATAAGAAACATCGAGACACTGTCTTACCAATTGCTGCCACCGTGTACGTAAATCCAACACCCTGAAATCAAAAAGCCTTATACAATTCTTCTTATTGAGATATTAAAAATTGAAAAAAACGCGTTGATAGTCTTTTAGCGGACAATACATGATAGATTAGAGAGAAGAGTAAACTAAATAACTGCGGTTTCTTCTAGCGTAAAAACGCAAATTTAATGCTGCAGGTTGGTTGTAATATAGACTACATTCTCCCAATTATTCCCAGGAAAAACCAAAACAAGATAATTTGAAAAAAAGGGGTTAGTTTGAAAAAGCAAACAAGTACGTTGAACAAACAATAAGTAAAACATTATAACTTATAGGAAATGACTTAAAAAATAATTTTATAGGTGATTTCTAGAAAAATACTGTATATGGTTAAACGCAAAGCAATTAGTAAGAACATCAACAGATGAGTGCGAGATTGTTCGTACTTAACTAAGGTGGTTAGTTGGTGCTTGCGATCGTCTCCAGACCGTACCCTGGTTAGACGGCGACTCGTCAGTGGATTCATCAACCAGGGACATGCTTTTGAAATTTTATGTATAGAAATAAAACAAATTTTTTTTTCCTTTTTTATATTAAGAAATAAAAATATCGAAAAATTGGTTTCGTCGCAGATCGCCTCATCTAGGTGACAACAAAAACAAAAACACACGTATAGTTTCATGCTTCAACGGTATTATAGCTGAAACTTCTTGTCTTATGGTAACTACGGCAGAAAAGGATAAATTTTTTGCTATGGCTTAATTCGAAAAATGTTTGGAAAATCCTTCGAATTAAGGCAATTTAGCTTGTAGCAATATGGATTCTTTTTTAAGGCTAGATCAAAATGTTTTCTCAATTTGTTGTTCGAGTAGCCTCTCGAACGAAATTCATGAAGGATTTTGGGCAGTCTTAAAAAAAGGAGTCTAAGGAACTGCTTAAGTATATATTCCGGGCTATCTCAGCTCGAAAAATTGAGTAGGATGCCTTCTCAGAAAAATTACTTGAAATATGGGGGTACTTCACTATTTTAAAATTAAATTTGTCTCGTTTGTCGAATATTTGATAACTGAAATTGTTTTCTTTTATATCAATATTCAAGTCTAAAACTTCTGCTTTGTTGTTTGTGGTGTTGACTTTTTCCAAAATCAGACTATTTGGGTAGATGTCTTTATGTTGTGATTCAAAAGAATCATTGTCATTAAGTAACGTTATGTCATCAATGTAACGAAAAACATGTTTGTAATTTTTGAGTACTTTGAATTCTCTGTTTTGTAACTGCGCTTTTATATAAGTGAACTCATACCAAAACAAAAATAGGTTGGCTAAGAACGGCCCACAGTCAGTGCCCATTGGTATACCTATTTTTTGTCTACATGTTAAATTCCCGAAGTGAAAGTATGAGTTGTTAATGAGCCATTTTATGTCCGACATCAGGGTATCTCGTGAGTAACTGTGATATCCGAATGGTTTTGCGCCCCATACGGCTTTTCCATAAATTATGTTAATGTATGTGTTTTCCGTTTTAAAAACCAAGTTCAATATGTTACTAAAAGTGTGTTCAATTTCATCATGTCTTAAACTGGTGTACAGCTTGCTGAAATCATACGTATTAACCGAGAGTGCTCTGTTTTTCATATTCAAATGTTTCATGCACTCAATCAAGTCGTTATTGCTATCTATTATCCAGAAAGGATTAGTTAATTGTCTAGTATTGTGTTTTATGGCATCACAGTAGTTCTTTAAGGGGGTAGTGTCGCGAAAGCAGTCGATTTTGCGCGACTGTAAAACTTGTTCAGTAAAATGTTAGAAATTGTTCTTTCTATAATTTAAAAATCTACCAAAAGGCAAATTATTTTGCCAAGTTTTAGCAAAATTGGTGCAGCATATAGTTTGCAATAAGGTCTCAAAGTCGGAAAAATGACGAAAAAAAACCTATTCACATTCCATTTTTTAGTCACATTTATCAATTTTTCTGTTTAGTTTTTTTACACAGACTAATAGCACATATGTTGTAGTTTATGCACACAAAATTTAGTGCAGATTACTGTAGCGGCTGTGGAGTAATACTAGTTTGAACTGTGAAGGTGTACTTAAACTGTAAAATAGTAACAGCAATAATGATAAATTATGGAAAATCTAGACGCTTATTTTCAAATCAGAAGAAAAACGAACCTTCAATTTTCTTTTTTCTTATTTGTCGAAAAAAATTGTGCGTCCACCTGGGTTTTTTTTTTGGGCCAAAACGTTAGCATTGGCGAAAATTTTTGAGAGTTTGCTAAAACTTTTTTGGTCGTTTTAGCCAATTTGCTAAAACAAATTCGGCAGGAAAAATTTCTGATAACTCTCCAATTCACCAAATTTTATCCAAAACTCAAAAAATTTTTCTATGCGTCCCCAATTGACCGTTTTTTGCCATTAGACGCAAAAAATTTCCTTGTGACTACAATTTATACCCATCTGCAACAATGTTTCACTCAACATAGTGATCCAGTCAAGTATTTTATCTTTCTGTTGTTCAATTTTTCAGGATCAGTTTGTTAAGTTACTTCGTTTACTGAAAACTTTCGCAATTCGCTAACCACGTTCGGTGAGTCCGATCCCGTCAAACGTGGGTTATTTAGGAATAAATCAAAAAAGTTTCGGCCTCGCCCTGGGAACTTTTACAATACCAACCCAGACACTTGCTGGTTCATGCGGTTCGAAAACGCCAAAATACGACAACCTAGCATTTTATAAACAAATTGGGAAGAAGAGTTTCAACTTCGGCATTTTTTGGCTGCGTGACCGCATACAAAGGCGTACCCAGGGGGCAGGGGCAGGGAATTCCCCCAAAATTTTTTCCCAGTGAATCTTTACAAGATGTATACAAGGGTCCCCCTTTGGTTTTTATTACCCGGCCGAAAAAAATACCTGATATATACGTCTCTACTTGACAAAATTTGACCCAATAATAAATATAATTAGCTAAATTTTTCGTGGGGGCTCCCGCCCCCGGACCACGGTTTTTTTTGCTCAAATTTGTGCTCATTTGAGCATTGGAACATAAAAATGAGCATTGAAAAATAAAAATGAGCATCGAATGAGCATTGTTGCTATTGCCCAAAGACGTCACCAGGATAAAAAAATTGAGATTCTGAAAAATTTCCCCGAGTCATGTTACACAAGTGTCTGCCCCTTTAGGCTCGATTCATACTTACAGCCGTATGTCCGTTCTGCCGACAAAATGACGAAATAATGACGTCACACACGCTGGCTGATCCACAGCACTAGGCTGCTAGTGACGTCATTCTGCCGGCTGAACGGACATACGGACGAAAGTATGAATCGAGCCTTAGTTTTCCGGTGGGTCGGAACTTTTTTCGTGATGTCCCAGATTGATCCAAATAAGATCTTAAAATATTGTTTCTCTATTTATGTTGCCAAGTAGGGAAGTTCTTGACCATCACTTTATTTTTCATAGATTTTTGTCTCAGCTTATGTATCCACTAGTCAGTATATCAGCCTAAGGGCTTAGCCACGTGAGGAATCCCCCTGTTGAATCGGCGAAACAAAAAAATTCACAGTGCTCGAAGTTGCGCACAAAAATGCTGATTTTTAAGCAAAAATGGCTTTTTCCTGCATGTTTCAAAGGTCTGTTTTCTTAAAAATTCGGCATGTTTTATTGGTGGCTGCCGCCCCTTTGCAAACTTGCTATATTTTCAAAAAAATTGTCCTAGGTGCGATTTCTTTTTTCTCAAAATTCTGGTTACGTACGACCTGGATACAGGACGTATCAAGGGCGTACCGCACACCTTTTGGTCAACTCATAAGAAAATATCAACAAGGGTCCCCTCTTCGATTTTGGCTCGCCGGAAATTCCGATACGTCTCCAATTGACCAAATTTGTCCAAAAATCAAAATTTTCTCTAATCTTTTTCTGGGGGCTGCTGCCCCCAAACCTGTGCAACTCTGTGGCTTTCTATTCCTTATTGTTTTCTTTCGTCGAAGCCTATGCATGTATACACGAGTACATTATGCTGCGTTTGCATGTCTACACAGTACACGAGTATATTATGCTACATTTACTTGTGTAATACACTGTCTGATGGACGTTACCATTTTTTGTTTTAAATTTTCTGTCGGAAAACATTTCTGATACGTCTCCAGTTAACCACATTCGGTCTAACAATTTAAAAAATCGTCAATTTTTTCTGGGGGCTGCCGCCCCCAGTCTCTTGCAGCTTTGTGGTTCAGTGATCCTACGTTTTTAAAACCTGTTTTGGAAGTGTTACAAACTTCCAATAGCTAAAAAATGCATTTTATCCCATTACAAAAAATCGAAAGTCGTTCCCCCCGAAATTGTTTTCTGGGTACGCCACTGACGAAATAAGATACTAAGAGTCCGCCGCCAAATCCCTGCGACTCTGTGGCTTAATGGCATTTGCAATGCGAATTTTTGCGTTAAAATTGCAAAAAGTGCATTTTAATCCATTCTTTCCAAGTATTTCCCCTCCGAAATTTTTTCTGGGTATGCCACTGCATAGTCACTTGGGAAAAAATTCAAACTGAAGTGAATTGAAGCTAAATAAATGCTTTGAAAGCGTAGCTAAAAAATTTTTATATTGGCTAAAAAAATTTCGGACCTTTTAGCCACTTTGCTAAAACTTCCTGGCGAAAAAAAAAACCCAGGCGTCCACACATGATGTGTACTTCACAAGCTGGCCAATCTGATATCTGGCTTGATTTTTCGAACTTTTATGTCCCTATTGTGTGATGTCTGGCTTACTAATGACGATTGGTCCAAGATATTTGTCAATATTGATAGTGTGATGTCTGGCAGTAATTATTTGATACCATACTGCGTTGGACTAGCTTCTCATTGCATGTACTACTTCAAAACAAAAAGTTCTATTTTCACAGCCTATGAGCAAAACTGCTTTCGTGACACTACCCCCTTAAGCGATGTAATATTAACTTTAAGGCAAAACCAATTCGTTTAGACATGTTTTTTGAAATACTTTGCCTGCTAGCGATAATTGGCCTGAAAGAAACTGGATTTTTATGAAATTTTGGTATGATATACATAAATGGCAGTTCTAAATTAATTTCATAGCCTTTGCAAATTAGATGTTGTTCCAGTGTTTCAAGTACAGCAGACTGGGTTTCAGTTACTAATTCATAACTGCTGGTCGATGTGTTGTCCATTCCTAATTCTTTCTGAATAAGTTTATGCAGATAAAGGCTACATTTTGGGAAGCCTTGTCGACAGGAACTATGACGAATTTAGCTTGTAGATTTCGTAGACATCTTATTTCGGCTTCCTCCAGTTGAAAGTCGTAGTAATTGTCTTGATTGGGTGGTGTATTATAAGTTGCCAGTATATTCATAATAGCTTCTATCCATGGCATGAAATATTCTATATAATTGTCACGTTTTATTTTTGTTACGTATGCTTTCAAGTAGTAATATGCCATGTTTTTAATATCGTTATAATTAGCTGGTTTTGGGACTCTGAACTTAGGTCCCAAGGAAAGGATCGCTCGTAGTTTCTCATTTTGGACGATATCAAGATTTCCTGTGATAATGTGCTGATGTGACCTATCCTTTAGCTTTGAAGTATCACATTGGCACTGCTAGTTTTGTATTCCTGCATTTGTATATATGAAATCATTTGAGGTTTGCTTATAATTAAATATTAATCGACTGATTGGTGAATCATATGAATAAATACTAATTCTCTGACAAAGAATTTTGCTTTTAATTTAGTGTTGTTCGTCCATGAAAAATTTCCGATAGGCCTCCAACTGACCACAATCGGCCTAAAAATCAAAAATTTCTTCAGATTTTGTTCTGGCGAACCTCTTGCGACTCTGTATATAGCTAGTTTAGTCTTCGTCTTCTTTATTATTCTCTTTCATCAAAGCTCATGCGTTCAACATATTATGTACTGTACGCGTATATATACATCTTGCATACTTATACATGTACATATAAATTTAAATATACAGTACACTAGCTTAATACATTGTTATCGTTTGTGCTTTATTGTCTTAAAACGAATATTGTAACATTTATAGTACTAGTATATACTAGTACTACATACAAATAGCTTCTGATTTTTTATTCTAGCATTCTTATGTTGCAGTGCTTATTCTTTATCGACAATGCTGTGCTTCTTGTGTCCAATTTCTTGTATTGTATACTTCAACTAGTTCAACGAAAGCCGAAGGTCGAAGGTCTTAGGTTTTTCACGCTACACTGAAAAAATATGTTATCTGTGTAAACCTTACTATCTAACATTTAGGAGAGAGGGCGCGGTACAGCCGCCCCCGCCCCCCAATTTTGTCCAAGTCAGGGTTTTTTTAGGGTCCACGAGTGGGTCCAGACTCAAGTTCTCTTAACTGGACCCAGCAAAAATTAACTTGACCCAACACCCAAGTCAGACCCAAGGGCGTAGATAGGGGGGGATCGCGACCCCCCCCCTTTCGGTTGAATTTTACGAAATTGTCAACAAGGGTCCCCCCTTTGGTTTTATCGCCCCACCGAAAAATTTTTTTGATACGTCTCCAATTGACCAAATTTTGCCTAAAAATCCAAAAGTTCTCGAATTTTTTTCTGAGGGCGACCGTATCCAGACCCCTTGCATCTCTATGGGTGACTAGTCCTTGTTATTATCTTTCATCGAAGCCTATGCATGTCTACAAAAGTACATTGTGCTGAAATTTCTTGTATAATACACTGTCGGATGTGACGTTCCCATGTTTAGTTTTTAATTTTCCTGTCGGAAAAAATTTCTGATACGTCTTTAGTTGACCAAATTCGGCGTAAACAGTTAAAAAAACTCCATTTTTTTCTGGGGACTGCCGCCCCCAGACCCCTACAACCTGTGGCTCACTGATCTTGCGTTTGCACTGCGAATTAAAGTGCTAAATTAGTGTATAGAAAGTCAAAGGTGTATAGAAGGGTTGCATATAAAAATGTGAGTAAAAGTAAACACATTTTTTTCAAATATTGCAAAATATAGGGTCTTTTTGAAGGGGGTTCCGGTTCCGGTTCCGGTATTTTTAGGTGGTTCCGGTTCAGGTTCCGGTAGTTTTAGGGTTCCGGTCGATCCCTGTTGCGTATATATATATACGCCATGGAGCATCAGCGGGCGCATTTATATTTAGAATATTAACCCATGCACACCGCCTTATGCACATGCATTAACGTTATAGAATGCGCCCGCTCATGCGTTCCGTGTGAATTGGCCTCAATTTTAACAAAATCTTGACAAAACCAACCAGCCATTATATACAATCTCCGTAAGTCACGTCGACTATCAGAGTCGAATCGAAACTGTGATCAAATCACACTGAATTATATTAAACAATTACCACCGGAAGTGGGCACGCCAAAATCATACCCAAAGAATTAATAAAACACAATTGGTGGGCCAGACGTAGCGCTTCCAAAACATCAAACAGAGAAGCACGATTATGCTCACGAGACTGGAATGCAGCAACCATGTCCTTAAAATAAAAGAATATAATATAAATAGCTTGCTAGACATCAGAAAGGACACGCATGCCATGCTTTCAATATAACTATGCCCATATTGGGAATTAGTTCAGGGCTTGGGAAGAATAGATGGGAGTCACCAGTCACAATACATAATAGAAAATTATTGTGTTTATATTATTTATTATATTGTTTATATTATTAGTATTATATTATTCTGCTGGAATTTCAACTGAGCAAAAACCATGGTTTTAGATAATCTACGAAATTCATAAAACGAATCATGCGATATTTCGTAACGAAATTATGTGCAAATCATATGCACACGTACGTAAAACCATGGTTTTCAAAAACCACCGTGGTGAAATCTATCCATAGTGTTCCTGAAACATCTCTGATCGGCAAATTCGCTGCCCTAAGAGATACCGTTATACTCTATATACCATTATCATGCACATATATCTATACAGGGGCGTAGCCAGGGGGGGAGGAATGGGGGGAATTCCCCCCCCCCCCCGAAATTTTTTCCGACTGAAATTTTACACGAGGGTCCCCCCTTTGGTTTTTATAGTCCGGCCGGAAAAAATTTCTGATACGTCTCCAATTGACCAAATTTGGCCTAAAAATCAAAATTTTCCCCAATTTTTATCTTAAGTGAAGACATGTGCATTTACATACATCTGCATTGTTCCCTATGTATTTGCTTAATACAATGTTTGGTGTATCGTTTTAGCTGTCTTTGTTACAAAAAATACATTTTTAGTATGTAATTTTACAGTTTTTATGTCAATAAATTTCAGAAAATTTGCTAGCTTCTGGACCATTGCCGGCCACCGTTTTTGTAATTTTCGGAGGTTTGATCTCCAATTTTACGTTCGATGCTGCAGCGGTGGAAAATTGCATGTTTTTGACCGTAAAAATGGTAATGTGTCGTTTTTAGAGTTAAAATCGCAATTAAGTGCATTTTAACACATTTCAAAAAAATCGAAAAGTCATTCCCCCCCCCGAAATTTTTTTCTGGCTACGCCACTATGAGGGCCCCTTTGGTCGATGATGGGGGAGACACTTTGTTTTCGACCCCGTTTCAGCCCACCCCCCACTTTGACGCGTTATGTATATAATACGTGCATGGATTACTAAAAACATTTCAATTAAGTTCAAAAGTCAAATTGTTTGCTCATCCAACAGTGCTTTGACCCAAAGAGACGAATAAAACATATATTATATCTTCGCAATACGTGTATACGCGGACTTACCATTGTGCCAAGAGACCCTTTCCTCCAGGATAATACAGCGCTATGGCACTGACGAGCCAAGCTGCCCAAAAGTGGTACGTGCATATGCCAAATATCTTTCGAAGAAAACCTAAACAAGATTTAAGATGTGATAAAATGTCTCAAAATAACCAATGTCACTACGGGACAACACTAATCGCGGATCTAAGGAGATATAAGAAGAGGGCATGTATATATAATATATACTAAAACAAACTTGAATGAGCTGAGCTACCAGTGCCAATTTTAGTTTTCTTTGAATATAGTAGCAGTAGCAGACCTTTTAGACAACTATCAAGGAAGGATGGAGGCGTATAGAGACCGGCCCGGGACGAATTTTTTTGACTTTTGTTTTTTCTACCTTTGCCAAATCTACGTACGTATATACATATACATACGTACGTATATGTATATGTATATAATATGCATATACATACGTACATACATATATAATGTGTATGTATATACCAGTGGCGTACCCAGAAAAAGTTTAGGGGGGATGACTTTTCGATTTTTTGTAATGGGTTAAAATGCACCTTTTTAGCAATTTTAACACTCATAAAACGCCTTACAATCGCAGGATTACTAAACCACAAGGTTGCATGGGTCTTGGGGGCGGCAGCCCCAAGAAAAAATTGGCGAATTTTTAGACCGAATTTGGTCAACTGGAAATCAGAAATTTTTTACGACAAAAATTAAAACAAAAAATGGTAACGTCACATCAGAGACTGTATTACACAAGTAAATGTATCATATCATACTCGTGTAGACATGCCAATGAAGCATAATTTACTCGACATCGTGTGTACATGCATAGGCTTTGACGAAAGCTAAAAATAAGGAATAGTAAGCCACAAGAGTTTGCGGGGGTCTGGGGGCGGCTGCCCCCAAAAAAACTGGGGAAAATTCTTGATTTTTAAGTCAAATTTGGGCAATTGGAGACGTATCGAAAAAATTTTCCGGCCGGACCATAAAAACCAAAGGGGGGCGGCTTGTGTAATAAATCACTGGGAAAAAATTTCGGGGGGGGGAGGGGAATTCCCTCCATTCCCGCCCTGGGTACGCCCTTGGTATATACATACAAATCGTAGCATGTATGCATACCAAGTTTAGTTCTGATTTTTCCTGCTGCAACAACTTTGGAGTCAGAATGTCGTCCAGCATTGGGCATCAACGGTTCTTCATCTATCGAGAGAGCATGCGCCGACGAGTCACGACTGATAGGAATTTCCATCTCCACGTGTAAATTTGGTCGTGGATCATTCAGTTTCAGAGTATTCAAAGTGGCATTGGACAGATTTAAGACTACCAAATGTGTCTTCAGTGTCTTTAGTTTTTACCACAGCAAAAATATCTTGGAAAATTGACTAAAACAACAAAAAGATTTCCCTGTGGTGAGCACTTAGCTTTTTGCCGCCCCAACTGTGCATAGGCATACGGATCAAGTGCATTTTGGGGGGGATAGTGGACCTATTTTTTAAAGTAGAGCATCTCAAGGGAAGCATTTTTTGTAATAGAACCCCCGATCTATAAATTTGGATTTTCTGAGCTATGACCCCTCGGAAATTGCATTTGCACTTGCAGTGTTTTTGGAGGTGAAAGTAGTCGTACTGACGTAGGCCCAAGTTTGAACTACACGCAAGTGCATATCAAAAACATCTGTTATCTGTAAATGGCTATTTATAATATAGACAGACCGACAAACAGAATTGTTATAGTTACTATATATAGAATTACTAGTAGCCTGTGTACTGGTTAAACATCGGCAACTATGTAGTTTGACTAGTCTATTTAAGACTGACTTATATACTTGACTTAATCACACACGACTTAATTCAGTATACTGCGAATAAGTTTTTCAATTAAAAAATGAAGTCGAAATTTCAACTTTTTCAGTTTTTCACTGTTATGTAACTGCTGTGTTGCACTATGGTTGTGAAGTATGGGGATTTCTGACATGGAATAGCCAAAATTTTTTGGGTTAAATGCAGTTGGGGGGGGAAAAATAGTGGACCTATTTTTTTTAGTAGAGCACCTTGGGGGAAGCATTTTTGCTTCAAGAACCCCTATTTCATTTTTTGGATTTTCTGAGATACCACCCCCCGAAATCTGAACCCTCAGTGAGGGACGTTTTCGCAATTTTTTTTCGAAGCTCTTGTTTTTTCCATTCTAATCGTGTCTAAATGGTGTCAGATTATTGGTTACAATTTTTAGAATAAAACAAAGGCTCTTTGACCGCATTCCTGCCGAAAAATTTGCCAAATTCGCCAGAAACGCCAATTTTTGACCAAATTCAAACTGCTAATTTAGGCTTGGCTAGGCTAGGCTAGCTTAGTATGGGCTTAGGCTGCTTAGTATAGGCTTAGGCTTAGCTTAGTAGGCTTAGGCTAGCTAGGCTTAGGCAATAAAAAATCGAAATTTTCAGAAAAAATCGCCAGCTTAGCCTAGAGAATGCTGCCAAGTAAGCCTAGACGATGCCTTAAAACATCATAACGCACTCAAAACTATCCAAAAACAAAGATTATAGCCATTTTTGCTTCGAACTTTGGCCTACGCTCACTCCAAAAACACTGAAAATGCAATTTTAAGGGGTCATAGCTCAGAAAATCCAAATTTGTGATAGGGGTTCTATTACAAAAAATACTTCCCTCAAGGTGCTCTACCCAAAAAATAGGTCCCCCCCCCCCCCCCCCCCCCCCCCCTTCCCCTTTCCTTTTCTCATTTATATAACCATTGTGACATAGTTGAAAAAAATCATCTAAACTTTTCGAAAACATTACTGTTTGTGAAAACCACAACTCCAAATGTAGCTGTGTACGGTGAAACTGGTCGTTTTCCTCTCATAATTCAAAGACAGTTGGTTATGTTCAGATACTGGTGTAAAATTTTGGCCGAACCAGATACCTCTCTTTTAAAACAGTCTTATTATGCCTTATGCAAACTATGACACAGCAGAACATGTTCACGTGGACAACATCCTTAGTGGAACTTTTGAGGAGTCTGAACTTCGTTGACTATTGCGTGGCTCAACGGGTGGATTTCACCACGGTGGTTTTTAAAAACCATGGTTTAAACCACGACTATAGTTTAAACCTGGTTTAGAAAAACCCGTTCGACAGAACATTTCGTTACAAAATTATTCTAAAATAGAACAATTTCTAACGTAATGTTTCAAAAAACTGGGTTGACTGACCACGTTAGCCAATCATATTATTTAAACCAGGTTTAAACCATAGCTTAAACCTGGTTTAGAAAAACTATTTTACTCTCCTTACAGCAAGGCTCCACACGTGTGAGTGTGCGTGTGTGTTTTCAAAATCACTCAAATATCGGCTCAAGTTTGGATTTAGGCTTAGGCTTAGGCTTAGGTTTGGTGCCAGAGTTAATAACAAGCTTAGTTTGGGCTTAGGCTGAGGCTTAGGCTTAGTTTTGTAATTTTGAAATTTATATGTTTATGTGATGAGCCTTGCTGTAACTAAAGCTACGTAGAAAAACTAAGTAGCTATTGCGACCTGTGACGTCTTTGAGCTAACGAAAACAATTATATTTTTGACCAAAAACAAAAATTCCAGTTTGTGCGGGCTTCTACCCTAAACGAACTTCTGATTTCATATTTTAGCATTTTTTTATATTTGAAAGATATATTTTAGCATTCTTTCATTTTAGCATTTGAAAGTGAAAAATCAGACATGCTGAGCTTGTCTGTGCGATTTTCTCCATTACTTCAAACTACTTTCAAACTATTCAAAAACCGAAGGGCAGGTTTTCTATAAAATTAAATGTGCAGTATCTGGTGTGAATTAAAAAATGTGCAGTATCTGGCTACTTTGTATTCTATTACGTATATGTATTCTAATTGGTTTTTTTGGGTGACGGGGTACAGATATGTACGGGTGCGCAGTCTGCACTACGGACCCGTGCAAAAGCGTATCCAGGGGGAACGAGGGAATTTTACCCGAAAATTTTCCCATTCAGTTTGTACGATAGGTTCCCTTTTTGGTTTTTATTGCCCGGTTGAAAAAAATTTTCGCTACGTTTTCGATTGACCAAATTTTGCCTAAAAATAAGAAATTTTCAAATTTCGTTATGAGGGCTGCTGTATCTAGACCTCCGTGGCTTAGTAGCGTAGTAATTTTGTTTTTGATGAAATTGAAGTGTTACAATTGCACAAAAGAGCATTTACACATTAAAAAATGATAATAAATATGTAGGATTTTTTGTTATGTTGAGAAACCAGGTTTGAACGTGGTTTTTTTTCAATGGGAGAAAAATCAATATGACAATATTACCATCGTCAAATCTAAACCAACTTTTTATCGAAATATTGAGCCATTATCACAGGAAAAAATTTTTTCAAAACGTGACTGAAATGTGACGGAAATCTCAAAAAACCATTTCCTTCATATTTCGGTTTTATTTCCTCTTCATTTCCTCTTTATTTTGAACAATTCTCACTTTCTGCAACATTTCGGACACATTTCTGCAACATTTCTGCTACTTTTCCTTCAATTTTCTGCAACATTTCCTTCAATTAGTGCAACTTTCCGCCACTTTTCGGCTGCTATTTTTTCTGTAATATTTCCTCCACTTTTCGATTTAATTTCTGCCTTATTTCTGACATATTTCGATCATATTTTCGGTTATGTTTGAATGGATTACTTCAATTTTTTTCCTAAACATATATCTATTTTCGCTAATTTTTCTACGAATTTATATATATAGTCTAACTGGTACCGGTATTGGAACAATAGGTGACACTCCTAGAATCCAGAGGTACTTTCAAAGTGAAATATAATAATTATCACGTTATCTGAAATCTTGCCACGGCTGTTATTTCATGCCATAATAACGATTCGAACTTTCGAAAAGTAAAATGGTTGCTTCATTATCAATATTATCAATAAAACTACATCCTGATTCCCGGAGTGCCACCTATTCCACCAGTACTGGTAACAGTTTAAACTATATTAGTAGAGACATTATCGAAAATAGAAATATCTTTTGGAAAAAAAATGAAAAAAATGAATTAAAAAATACCCAAAAATATGATAGAAATATGTCAGAAACAAGGCAGAAATTGAATCGAAAAGTGGAGGAAATATTACAGAAAAAATAGCAGCCGAAAAGTGGCGGAAAGTTGCACTAATTGTAGGAAATGTTGCAGAAAATTGAAGGAAAAGTAGCAGAAATGTCGCAGAAATGTGTCCGAAATGTTGCAGAAAGTGAGAAATTGTTCAAAATAAAGAGGAAATGAAGAGGAAATAAAACCGAAATATGAAGGAAATGGTTTTTTGAGATTTCCGTCACATTTCAGTCACTTTCGAAAAAATTTTTTCCTGTGTAAGGGGGCGCTCCGGGAATCAAGGATTTGGGCCATATTTTTTGAAAACAGCCGAAATGACCTATCATTCTTGAAGAAAAGTTGCCCAAAATACTATTTCTGATGTTTTGACGAGCATATCTCCATAGCAAAAAATTTGGAAAAAATTGGACAACTTATAGGCCCGTATTCACATACTAACCCTAAAGGCCGATTCACACGCTGCGATTTTACTGCGATTTTGCCGCAGCGTTTTTGCCGCTGAGGCAAAACGCAGCTTGCCGCAAGCAAAACGCAATGTCTGAACAGACGCACCGTTTTTAGTGCGGAATGCCTGCGTCTTGAATTTGCCGCAGCGTTTTAAACGCCAGACTGCAATTCGACCTGCGATTTTATTGCGTTTTGATGCTACGTTTGTGTTGGTTTAAACAATTTTCGCTTAGCACTTTGTCATTTTTTTGAAACAGTAAAGACGCAGCAAACTGACCTGCGAGACGCACTAAGGCCGCAAAGCTTGTTCAGACGGTGCGTTTCGTTTGCGACACCCTGCGGCTTGCGTTTTGCGTCAAAATCGCAGCGGCAAAAACGCACCGTGCGAATCGGCCTTAACACTTAAAGTTAGTGTAAACACTAACTTTAAGTGCTTCGTAGCACTAAATTTAGTGCTACGAAGCACTTAAAATTAGGGTTTACACTAACTTTACGTGTTAGTGTTAGTATGTGAATACGGGCCATATACTGATTTTATTCGACTTTTACACAAATTCAGCAAGTAAGCCAGTGCATCAACGCTTTTTGAGGTTTTCCAAACAGACGATATGTAAATTTTATTAGTCGTAGTGAAAAATTAAAACAATTCTATTGCGTTCTGTGCAAAAAACTTGCACACGAAACCATTTTCAGAAGCAGCAGACTCAAATATAGGCTGTGTGAATACAAAATCAATTTTTCGGCATTCGATTATAAAATGCTGGTAAAATATTTATCTACAAAATTTTGCACAATTATAGTCTTAGGCTCTGCGCAGTTGAACAATTTTTTAGTTTTTTAAAATAAAGCTTAGAAATTTTTTTATATGAATTTTATTGCTCAGAGTTCGACTTCGAAAACACATAATCACATGTTTTATCCAAATCCGACATAAATGCTAAAAACCAAAATAATGTTCAACTAGAGAAGCACATAAGCTACATTTTGGTATATAAAGTGTGACGATACACAAAGTATAAACAGAGTTATCGTTTGCCGAAAATTTACTCACGTTTGGTGCTCTGGGAGTCACGTGACATGATCACGTGATTTGAAATTTTGACTCCAGTGTTCTTTTGTGCCATACTACATATATGTATAGTAAAGTTTGACATTTGCCATTTTTTTGCCAATTTTCGATGTAACACCCGATTCCCGGAGCGCCCCCTTGGTGGCGCTCAGGGGAACCGACTTTGGCGTTTAATGTTTTTCAGCGACATTTTTGACCACAATGTCTTGAAGGAAAGTTGTTCAGAATGAAAAGAGCTTTCATTTGATGTGCATATTGCGATAAAATTTTTTTTAATATTTTTTGGACGATTTTGTAGCGGCAGCATAAAAATTTTTGTTTTAATATAAACTGATTACTCATATCACTGAAATACGCGGTTTCTTAGCTTTAAAATGATGTATTTAACATAAAAATACGTTAAAGCTTTGCTGAGTTATTTAGCCGGGAAAATAGCAAATAAAAAATGAAAAACCTAAAAAGCTGATAAATCGAAGATGTAAAATTTTTGATTTAATTTCCTAAAAAATTGAGTATGGCTTTTGGTAACTTTTTCAACGGCACTATGCAGGCCTAGGAAAGGTCTATTTTTTTAAAAAGTGAAACGTGTGGGCAAGCCTCACATTTTTGCGCAGCGAAGTCGACTACTTTTTTTTGATCTAGCTCCCTGCTGCCAATTGGGATCGAGTTGAAATTTTGCACAATGAAAGAAAAAATATAAATGCAGACGTCGAATTTTTTCGATTTTAAATTTTTGGCTCTCAGCACTTTTTGTAGCCGCTCAAACACAACTGATTTTGGAAAAATCGATTTTTTGAAAAATCAATAATCGGAATCGAAAATCGAAGACATTTGACGTCTAGATTTTTGAAGGATCTTTTCAACGATACCAAGATTGTCAAAATCAGTTGAAGTTTCGCTGAGCTAGGTCAAAAACAAATTAGTGTGAATAGAAAATTCGACATGGTCATAAAATTTGACACATTCACATTAAAGTGCTGAACTGTATTGTAAATAGGTTTTTTTGAAGTCTCTTTGATGTACAATTAAAGTGGTATTGCTACTTATTGCAAGAGCTTAGCGCCGAACATGAGTTTTGTTGCTGAGCGCTACCTTAAGATAACCAGAGTACAAAGTGATTGTCAAAATTTTTAGACATTGCCTTCG
Organism: Trissonchulus sp. WLG1_4; assembly: GCA_030248245.1. Classification (NCBI taxonomy): domain Eukaryota; kingdom Metazoa; phylum Nematoda; class Enoplea; order Enoplida; family Ironidae; genus Trissonchulus; species Trissonchulus sp. WLG1_4. Next base: position 20,974 of record JASANF010001421.1, on the reverse strand, counting down.
ATTGTCGATCAATTTTTTATCAGCAATTAAGAACATGATTTGCTGAGGCTGGCCATATACATGTTGTTAGTTGACCGCTGTGATTATACCCATGATTGTTTTTGTGAAACATTGTGACTGGCGTCGTTAAATTTGCTGTAACAATGCTGAAAAGTTGCATATAAAGTCTCTGTTTAGGGATATTATGCTATTATTAAATAAATATTCATTCATTCATTTAAACCTGGTTTAAGGAAAGCCACGTTGGTGAAAAGGGGTTTAGAATGTTTGATTACAAAAAGCACGCGATTTAGTCTGGCGGAACGAATTTCAAATGTTATACTGCGGCCCCCGGTCTTATGTCATCCGCGTGAGCTGGCGGGCTATCTCAATATCCGTGACCGGTGCCTAACTGTGCCGGAAGGCGCGCAGTAAAACAACTTGACGCTAGAGCGTCGAAACTACAGCTGCAAGTTTAGCTCACTAACAGGTTCGGGAGCACTCTAAGGAAAAGCTCTACGGGCCCTAGTAACGCGAACGCAAACCCAAATATTGAACCAGTACACGCAAACGCACAGCTAAAAATAAGGCTTTATTGATGAGCCTCCAAACACACAGAATTTATATAGTGGAACAAATTGCAAAATACAGTATGAAATATAACAAATAGTAGCAGAATTTACTCGGATACTGTAACCCTAACTCAGGAGCGTCGGTCCCCTAAACTCACAGTTATTCCATATAAAAATCCATAATTTCCCCCAATAGTTTGAACCCCGACCGACTCTCAGTTCCCATTCCCCTCAAGCCAACCGGCTAGCTTGCATTGCACCTTCTTTTTTACTATTCAAAACTTATCATTTTAGGCTCAGAATAAACTTCCCTTTTCAGAGTACAACTCAAAATATAATTAGGATATAATTAAACTACTTTTTAGATTAACTTTAGGTTCGTAAAATAACTGCAAAATATGCGCCTTTTTGGCTTAATTGCGCCCTTGTTGCTATGGCAACGAAACATGACTACGGACTCAATGCCAAACAGAATACCAAAAGGGCTAGGTCAAGGAGGCCAGGGCCCTGCATTTACAACAGGTGCCCCCCTGTGCGGGCACGACGTCACTGGAGTGCCCAGCACAATTTAAACCGGGCCCTGTCCTTTTGACCTAGGCCTTTTCTCAAACAAAAATTTATAAAGCTATGGAATACAAAAGAGATCGAAATTGCAGTTTACACATTGGCAAAAATAAGGCTCAAACTATCATAACATCAAACGCAAACAAATAATTTTGAGCAGACATGATAAAACTATTTTATAACTATTATAACAAGCAGAAAAATAACAACAGAGGAAATTTTGAGCAATCATAATTTAAACCACAACAACAAAGCAAATTTAGGTGCGAAATAGGTGCGAATATGTGTAATTTAGTGCCCCCCCAATCCTGGAGGTCTCAGCAGATTGAACCGGATTGCTGGATTCAAAAGACCAGAGTGCTAACGACATACCCTAAGTGTGTGAAAACTGTGTGTAAGCTATCCCAATTACCTAGTACTCTCATACATACCTACATTCATACTAAGTCCGGTCGGCGGCCGTCCGACTCGGGTGTTACTACATACATACATGTGTTAGTTTGGGTGCACCCTGCTAAAATTCTACGTACTAAATTTTGGAGATCTCCTTTTACTTCTTGACTTTCTGTCTTTGCCATGGCTACTATAACAATATATTTTGGTGCCTTTACTAGTGAGTTTGCACTTGCTTTCAGTAACGTACGCCTTATGTCTACGACATGTCGACAAGTGCAACGTTCGGGGTAGTAGCTAATTACCCGTCGCATACGCCACTCACTTGGCTACCTAAAACTCAGCTCCGTGTACTAACTGACACTGTCTACCCATATCGCCCCTGGCGATCACAACAAAATCAGAGCAAAAAGAGGACAAGACAATCAAACATTCACATACAAATACTAAGGTATTTGGGCTAGCTGACTATTTGGTCGCGACCCCTATATGGGTACATAGGCACATTAGGATATATTACAACACACAAGCTTTTATCCAGCACTACAAAATCGGTCAACATGAGCCAGGCACTCTGCGGTATTACCGAGCAGCATAAAGTTAGCGCCGTAAGTCCAATTGTGCAGCAAAGGAGTACGGAGCACAGATAGTCGTGCAAAAGTCCGGCGCCGGTTAGAATATGCCACACAGTTCCGTATATATCCCATTAAACAGTTTATACCAATTTGCCCGGGTAGCCGTAACTGGGCATTCGGCTGTAAATACTGCCATTACGAATTATATAGACGGAATTATATATCCCAGGCCCACTAACAGTCCTTCTAGGCTACTATGCCCATTAACTCGAAACAATTACGGCATTACAGCGTACGGGTAAAAATCGATGTAAATATCGGCTCCAAAAAATTGAGCAAAAGTCAATAAGTCAATTTCTGTCACGAGCAGGGACTGGATATCGACCACTGCAGGAAGTCCGTTTACATGCCCCTGACGCACGAATACTGGCAAAATACTCGGCAATACAATAGTTCTACAACGACTTCCGCTGCCGGCACTCGGAATTTGCTATCATGGCAGGAAGTATCTGGTTATGCTGCTCTTTAGGAAAGGGAGGGCATTCGCTTACTTCAAATTTAGACCACAATACCAGTTTCAAACTGTTGAGTGTATTTTGGTTATACCTTCAATTTCCTTTTAGAATAGGTTGTAACATACAGTTTTCTTACGCTAGCGATGTATCCCGTTCATACAATTCCAAAAACAACCACTAATTAAGTTTAACCCAACTAAAACGATTAACATCTACAAATATTACGAAATACCAAAATGGACCCAACAGCTTAGCAAAATATTAGTACGACTAAATTTTGGGCCGCGACCAATCCAACCGCTACTCAGGCCGTGCTCTGGGTTATCCTTCTTCAATTTATTTTGGGAATCTTCCATGATTACTCAATTTTATTTTGAATAACCTATCATAACTATCAAGCTGTGACCGCATTCTGTTGTAATTCTCTGTACTACTGCACGCACCGCTAAAAATTTCACTAGTCTTTTTCATTCCCTTTTTTTCATAATATTAGATTGACTTTCAAACAGCTGTAACCAAAATAAATTACTTATACTTCAAGGTATACTATAGAAATTTATCCACTAAAACCACAAACAAAACATCGAAACAGGTCACAAATGGAAATACTGTTAAATACTACGAAACACAACTACAAACAATATACAACTCGCAATTTTATACTATTTCAGCCAAATAACCTACATCCAGATAGCGGCACACAGACTCACTATAACCCAGTTCACGTCTGATTAAATCTTAATACTAAATTTTAAGTTTTAAACAGATTTCCAAAATTTCAAATTTAGATAAATTTAGAAGTTTTCAGTTCGTGAGGCCTACCGGCATGGCTTACACAGCCACAACGGTGTGCCCCCCTCTTGGAGTTATGTGTGGTGCCCTCTGCGACATAATATGCCTGCCTCATACAAGGTGTCCCCTCGGTGTTAATTTCTGTGCCCCACGTATGATACTGTGCGTGCATTATATGGTCCCTTATACTGGGCTGCGCCCTCTCATACGTATACAGAGAAAATTCGCCTCACTGGCAGGCATTTCATTTTTCGCTGGGACCGCTACTGGTGTAATCGTGTGTACAAAATATATACCCATACAATTTCGAATGTGTACTTTAAACCCATGTGTTACCGATAAACTTTACTTGCGAAATCCACTGGTTGGCCTTTGTCGCTGTTATCTCTGAAAATGCTACAACAAAATACATTACTAAAATTAGTAAAACCAAAAAGGGTGGGTCAGATTAGCTCCAGCAATTAGTAAAATAGGCACTATAAACAAAACTAAACTGCAAACCAAAAATTAGGAGACAAAATAAAACTGGCAGTGAGTAGAGCATAATCGTAACAACACAAAATATCATAACCAAACTAAGGAGAGAGAAAAGACAGAACATAGACTACTAACAGAATGACTACTAACAAATAACCAAAAATATACACATGTACCCGAGGAAAAGTGAGATTATCACGAAAATAAGATCTATGATAGACTCTAAAACATTAAAGCATATACATAAGTGCTATCTACAAGCATTTCGAAACAAACTGCTAAACAAGAGAAACAAAATAAACAAAATTAATACTAGATCAAAATAACGAAAATCAAAATAATGGCAAGTATCAAAAGTACAGCTGTTAGCGCAAATTTCTATTAGTATCTACATATTACAGTGTTACTTTGTTAGACAAAAATATATATTTCATGCGTCAATTTTCACTATTTCATTGGACAAATCCGGTCTCAGCACACTGGCCACGGCATAGCCAGCTGAACGTACCTCAACCTTCTACAGTATGAAAATCATGCACTATATCTCCACTTCTGCCTACATTTGCTACAAATTAGGGTGTCCTCTATAAGCCAAGCTACCCGCGAGTAACTCGACCGAGAGGATCCAAAACATGCAACTAACATATAGGCCACATAATCAAAATGAAATGATAAGTGACATGCCGTGTATGACAAAGAGACGTCTATTGACTTCCCCAAAGCTTATCATACCCTGTTAGCAGAGCAAAACGCTACCGATAACCATTCTACTGACAGAGTACCTTCCGTGCCTGGTTCAGTCTAATTGCTCATTCACATCAGGCAACGAAGCAAATCGCACGCGATAACCATTCCATCGCCTTCAGTGTCTACCTAGCTTGTTGACGTCATGCCATGATACTTCTAAATTTACATAGCGGCGGAGCAAACCTCATCGGGTAGCCATTCTACCGCTACATATTTTCGTCCGTACCTAATTGTCACTATAATTTTGAACTTTAGCTTAAACGCACACATAATAGTTATGAATTCAGTTCGACAATAATTTGTTCGTTTATATACTTCAGCTAGGGCAAAACGCTAACGTTATCCATCCAAGCTTCAGTGAGTCATTTCGGGGTTATCATCAGTCATAGTTCGGGTTTTCAATTCGGCTGCTCACTAGGTCTGACCGCTATCGGTATCCATCCCGGTTCTGGTCAGCCGTGAGTCAAGTTCGATGTTATTTACTAACTAATTGTTGAAATACCTTCACCGAGTCTAACCGCTAACAGTTTCCATCTCAGTTCTAGTATATAATCTGTTAGTTAGTTAGTAGTTCATTAGTAGACATAAACAATAACACTTATTCTGCCTCAACTAGGTCTAAACGCATCCGATTTCCATCCCGATTTCGGCAGACTAATAATCACAATTAGGTTACATTGATCACCAATTCAAACACCGAGTATCAATAACAGTACGGCGGGTTCCATAACCGCCCGAGGCAAAACGTAGTCGATAACTATCCCGGTTAGTTATGTTGCCCGCCGACCTACTTGCCGGACAACGCATATAAGCAGCAACTAGAGCAAACAACACATTGTAACCATTCCGGTTGCTTCCCATAAGCCCTGTCCGTATCTCACCTAGTCGTCGTATCAGTACTTGGGTTGTGACGGTTCGACCTTATCTTTGAAACGCTTCTTGTACTCTCTGCTCAGGTATTTTCGGTCTTCGTTGCTCAGCCTTTTCGGAAACAAGACATCTCGCACTATCATCCAACACTTACCTAGCCAATTCGTTCCTGGGAACGTGCTAATGAAATCAAACACTGGACTATCTCGGGCAATCCCTACGCTCCAGCGTTTGTCGTTTCTATCTGCACTAACAAGCACATCTATACCTGAGTTCTGCAAGAAAGCTTTGACTTCCACTAACTGGTGTGCACGTGCCAAACAAATTGCATACATAGTTCGAAAAGCCATTGCTTTGTACCATAGTGTAGCTCTCACATTATTACTGGCTAACAGTGTAGATGCCATTGATTTCATTTGCGTGTGTGACGTGGCACATGCTAACTGTTCTGCTACATCATGTAGTCCATATCCTTCTAGTGCCTTTAGATAATAATAGGCTTGCTCAGCTGTGAAAAATTGCAAGTCTTTGTGCACAAATGGGATGAACGATTCCCCTAACTTTGCAATGTATTGATTAGATATCGGATAGGCACTTTTCGCAAATGGCAAAATTTTCGGGTGTCTATGCTTTTGCTTTCTGGCATCTTTCACTTTGGTCATCAAGATTTCTTGCAGAACATCAGCATAGTGTAGCATCATCGTCGATTGTGTGACTAGAATTCCCAGTTTATCGTGTGGTGGTAACTCCATCAACTCTGGAACCTGATGTAATTTTGGCAGTGTGATAGAGAGTGCCGCTACAAATGCATTGTCTGTGTTCCAACTTCGCCCCTCTAACAACATCGGATAGTATGCAAGCTGACCCTGCCTAGTGTACAATGGTGGAACATACACTTTGACCACTTTATCACTGGGTGGATCGATCACCGGTCGTTCAAACTCATCTTTCAGCTTGTGTGTCTCATCGTGTTGTGTGTCGGTTGTGTCAATTTCAATCCGTGCTGCAAACTTTTCGAAGATCTTTTGTTTGAGCCATTTTGCCATATGTATGGGCATTCCCAAAACTTGTGTGATTCGATCATCTGCTTCAGCCCATTGCTGGATTAGCTCCTCCATGTACTCGCTGATTGGGTGTATTGGGTTTACCTCTTTAATGGCACCCGATATCGGCCGTTGCAGCACTTTCCATCGTGAAGACGACCAACACTTAACTAACACTCGTGTGTGACTTACCTTTGCTAACCGTTTGATAACTTCCGGTGGGTGTGTATCCATGTCATTCCATGTTGGTCGATGTGTATGCGGTTCCTTATCACTAGGCACTATCGGTGCCTGCAGTTGTAGTTGTTCGAATTCGTGTGTTGGGGCTATTTCCGGTCCCATAAATGGGCGTACCACAGATTTTATTGATGGTGTACATAGACTAATGCATCGTTCTGGGCCATACTCTTCGTGTGTGATTTGGTGAACTTTCAGCCAATCTGTTCCAACAAACTCTGAACCTTTCCCTAGGTTTCCATTGGGTTTTCCGTCCCTAGTTACTCCTGGGTATTCATTCTGACCTGTTACCACTTCTTTACTGTGTTCTTTCTCACCTATGTGTTCCCAGTCTTGTTCCTGTGTTAACTTTGGCAACTCTTTATCCAATGGACCTTCTGAACCTACATCCTGTTCGTCTTCTTCCTGTTGCACCTTAAGTTCATCCTCTGTTGCTAACTTAATGAGTTCACCTGTTTTGTCGAGTTTGATTGCTGGAATCTCTTTAGTGTGTGTCTCTACTTCACCGAGTTCCCGTATTTTTGGTGTGTTCTCTAGCACTACTCCTCCTTCCAAAACCATTCCTAACTTAGGCACTATAACTTCATCTTTTTCTAGCTTACGTTCCGATTCTAGCCACTGTAATACTCTAGGGTCTTTTTCGATGTCGATCAATCCAATTGGCATGCCCTTCCAGGGTAGTTTCACCCATTTTCGGTCCATTATTTGTGGGATTCGGATGAATTCGATTCTGTGTTTTCCCTCTTCATCTACCCGTGGGATTGGTGGCATTCCTTCTTGTGTGTGTTCCATGTGTGTAACTTGGATCTTTATTTTCCCTGTAATGTAATCAAACTGTGGGACTGGCATTCCCCAAGGTGCCGGTATCGATGTTCGTACTATATGCCATGCCTCTGCTTCTGTCACATGCTCATCGAAGGCATCTGGTACTAGCTCTTGGCATACTTTGTCCATTGCCATGCGAATGACTCCAATATTGGTGTGTGATATTTTTGGTGTAACCGACACTTGTGCTACCTTAGTTGGCATATCTTTTGACAGAAATGTTTCGATCGATGGCAGTGGCGTTGATGTTATTGCTAGAATCTGACCATGTTGTGTACTTGCCTCTTGTGTTTGTGTGGTAGGTGGAGGAGGTGGGGGTGGTGGTGGAGATGGGAGAGGTGGTGGGAGTGGGGGAGGGGGTGGCGGTGGTGTATTTGCGATTTCTCTCAGCATAGCTAGTGTTAGAATTTCCGCCTCACCCGCTACTAGTTGTATCGATTCCAGTTCTGATTTGGTTTCCTTGACCTTAGACTGTCTATATAACTGTTCCAGACTACACGATACCTGCTCTGGTGCCTTATCGGTCTTTCCAGATGTTACTCTCTGTTTTTCCGTTCGTGTTGGTAATGGAATCGAAGCTACTGACTGTGACTTGGAACGAATTCGACCTGTATCCGGACTTACTTCTGTTTCCCCTTCAAGTGTGTGCTCCTCATATGTTTCCTCCCCTTCTTCGAACTCCAATATGTCTAAACCTGGTGTTTTCACTCCCTCTGATCTGACTGTCTCTAACTCCCATTCATTTTCCTCGTGTACCGGGCTAACACTTTGAGATATCACAGCATAATTCACTGGGTCGACATTTTGTAACCAAAGACCAATGTTAGCATTATTAATTTGTCGGATTGTAACTGGCAGACTCTTTGTTATGGGCTCTTCCGTGACTTCTGGGGTTGTGTGTGACATGTGTGTTACTGTTTTATGTTGGATCCGACTCTCAGACTCCTGAATTTCTTCTCTCTCTTCTTGCCGTTGTTGTTTCCGCAATTTCTTCAGTCTTTCCCGTTCTTCCTTAGCATCGACAAAAGTTCGATCAACAAATTCCAACAAACAGACCCTTTGCTTTCGATTGTATTCTGGCTGTCCAAAATTTGGCCATTGTGTGTTTGGTTTGACGTACTCCTTCTGAACTGATATTTTAGCTTTTGGGTGTAACAGGGGTACGCCCGGCGCCATATATTCCAACTTAGGTGGTGTGTGCTTCATTTCCAGTTTAAATGCCGTTTGGGCTACCGCTGGATGTGTGAGTTTCACCACTTTTTGTTCCAAGATCTTTTGAAAGACAAAAGGATCAGGGTGTGCCACTCTTACTAGCTCTGACAGCAACTGGCATGCAAACCAAACATCAGTGACCGCACTTTTCAAACTGGCTACCGTTGGGATTGGTGTGTGTGTAGGTTGCCATGGTGGGACTATATCTTTTGCATCGAACATCTGCAAAAACCATTCTTTGCCTTCGTTTTCTCGGCAATTCCGCCATGACTGCCCGGGTTTACCCGGTATCGGTTGGAGATTCTTTTGTGGTGCAAAATTGTACCCAATATAATTCCATACTTGCCCAAATGCGACCACTGACGTTGTGGTGTCCATGCCATACGCTCTAGCTATACGAGTGACATCACCCTCTGCGGAAAACGTAACCAAGGCTGTAGGTGGGGACTGAAGAACCATTGCCATCATTTGTCTGACTTTTTGAAAATCTTGTGTCACAAAATAGATGTACATAGGTAGAATTACAAAAATTTCAACTTTTTCGTACCCCTTTTTACGAATTGCTGGGAATGCTAACTGGATCATCGCTATGCTCGCTTCCGGTGGAATTCCCATACAAGGGGTACTACATTCTTTCAGACTGAAAGCTGTGAACGGGCAGTTTTCAAGCCTAAATCGGAGTCTTTCTTCCATTTCGAGCCATCGTTCTACTGTGTGGATTATTCGTATTTCTGTTTTGGTCGGATCGAACGGAAATTCGGAGTTCTGTCCGGTCATAAGACTACTGATTGCAGTTTGCACCCTAACCTTTTCTGCATCAGTTGCAATTGTATAGTGCAGTATCGGCTGTGACTCTGGTACTTCGTGTTTTACTTGTACTGTTTGGCCTTTCTCACCTTTCTTGCTGCTAGTGGCAGCTTGTTTTTCCATCGTTCGTACCTATGTGCGTATTTTGCGTAGTATAATTTGGGACTATATGCCGATGGTATTACTATGTGTGAAAGTACAAACTAGTTAAAATTAAAACACTGAACAGTCACATGCAACTAATTAGTCGTGCAATTTTCGTGCATTTGGTGTTATTAAACTGCTCTGATATGGTGAAGGGTGCTCCTGAATTTTGGCTCCGACACTCCGTTTTTGCTCCTCCATCACTCCATGGCCGCTCCGAGTCTTTGAATTTACATTGAATAATATAATTTAAGGTGGCATAATTAATTTCTGCAACAGTATACAAATAATTGTTAGTATTGATGTGGATGTGTATGAGTACAAGTACAGTGCGACACACAACCCTATACTTTTTTGTACTTTTATGTATTTAAGCCGTGATTGTGTTGGCTCGATTTTGTTCAGACGACGCGTGATGACACAACGGTGATTTTATTGGTGATACTGACAGTACAAGCAATATATGTGCAGACAATAAATAGTACACATGGACTAAATTTAAAATTTCTATATCCAAAAGAAAACATTTTTAGCCACTGTCTATAATTTATTATTCCTTTTGTTTGAAAATTATACTCCCCAAATTTTGTAGATAAAGAATACCAGCTATGAAACAATTAATGCCATTATAATTTCAAATTCAATTTCTAACTCGCTCTAACTTAAAGTTATCAAATTATGAAATTATACGCAAACTAAATTTTTAGCACTCTAGATTTTCAACCAATACCCAATTTTTAATATATTATTAGTATAGTTAGTAGTCCTAAGGTCTATGTTAGTCTACACTGTGTGTGCTTTGTCTTCTCTCGCTATGGACATGGTCAAGTGTGGGGGTAATAACGGCGACCAATCTGATATTTTGTCTGCCTCTAATTTGACTGCTCTTTGCGCACATGCAATCACGAAGCCGTATCGCTGTAGAAAATCAAATCCTAGGATCAAATCCCGTGTGCAGTTCGGAATAATGGAAAATGGCCATTTGCATTGGTGTCCCTCGAACTCAACTGGGAGCTCCACATCCCCTTCAAAATATATTGCTGACATGTTAGCTGATGTAGCTGCCTGAACTCGAGGGGTGGTCACATATAGCTGACTATCTTTCTGCAAGCTCATGAACAGACGTTTTGTCACTAGTGACATTGAGGCTCCAGTGTCGATCAGTGCTGGGACTGTTTTGCCCAAAATTTGCACACTCACTATTGGGATATTAATGCTAATGATATCTTGCATGTGTGAGACTGGGCCATTTTCCACTTTCACTTGCACAATCGATTTCAATGTTTCCAGCGATTGTTCTAGTTCGCGGACACGTTCATTCAGTGATTGCATGCGTTTTTGCGTATGTGTTCTGTAGATTGGCGGTCGGTTTACCTTTCCCTTGGGTGTCACTACTGATTTGGTCTTTTTGTTTTTCTTTCGAGGTCGTTTGGGTTGAGTGTTTGTCCCTACCTCAATCACATCAGTCCAGGTCTCCGTGTCAGTAGTCTGTGATTCTGAGTCGCTATAGTTATTTCGAGACTGTCCCTGTTGTTGTGTCTCGGTGTGACTATCCGGGTTCAAAAGCGACTGTTCGAAGTTAACCATGTCCTCTTTTGACTTTTGATTTTTAAGCACATTGCTTGTATCAGTCTCGTCGCAGTCGGGTGGTGTTATCAATATTATTGGTGGTGACACTGCACATGTGTGAGTAGCGACAGTGTATGGGGCATGTGACACTTTAGCCTTGAACAGCATTGGGTATATTGTGTGCACCTCTGCCGTTTGACAACTAGCTACCTTCGTTGAGATTCCACGTGTAGGCACGTGATATGTGTGTTCAGGTTAACTAATTTGTTGGTCAGTGTCCAATTGCATCTCCGTATCTAGCAACGCATGCTTAGGGCTAGTTTGCTGCATAGCTGTCCACTCATGTATCACCATGTTCACTTCCTGTGTATCCCCTACAGGTGTAGCCTGTTCCGTTCCTGTGTTATTTTCAAATTGTGCTGCTGTAGGTAGCGGTGGTGTACTGCCGTAGGGTATATACTGTGGATAGACATACTGTGGTGGGTACAGCACAGGTTGTGGCTGCCACTGCGGTGGTGCGTGCATGATAGGGTTGCTATGGTGCTGTGCGTAGTGAATCTGTTCACGTGCATCGTTGTTGTAGCTGCGTGGGCTCATGTTGTTATTATGTGTGCATACTGTGTATTATCATTGAATCGTTGTTGTGTGCTGTTGTTGGGTGAGTAGCTACGGTAGTTTCGTGGATAATTTCCATAGCGGTTATCGTTGTTTCTCCATCTACCTAGTCTACTCATGTTGGCAGGGGGTTGGCGTCGGTTATCAAAGAAGGAGGTGCGGTTCATCCCTTGCCGTGGGCTACGGCACTCACGGGTAAGGTGGCCACGTCTATTGCAATTATTGCACCGTGGAATTTCACGTTCTTGGTGGCCAAAACCACGTCTGCCAAAGTACGCACCTGAACGGGCCGGAGAGTAGCTCCGTTGTCTTTCGTTGCTAAAGTGCTCCCCACCTCGCACTTGCCGTTCATTTGTGTTATTTCGAATTTCCAATTTCAAATCTTGAATGGCTTGCAATAATTTTGATGCGACGCTAGACTCGTTTTGCGGTCTTGGTGTAAAAGCTGTTCGAGAAACTGGGGGACGAGTCTGTCGATTGAATTGTGTAGGTGTGTGTTTGGGTCTGCCTCTTTGACCATTCTGGTCTGTGCTCACCGATTGAACCCATGCAGGGGACGAACAGCCTATCGGGAAAAGCAAATCAAGGAGGTTCACGACCTTGGTCAAAGGAGGCGAGCCTTCGCAATATATAGGCGCAAGTACTTTTTGTACTTCTGGGATCACACCACTGAAAATTTGTTGAGCAACATTTGCGTCTCGCTCGTCTCCGTCAACCCAGATCTCCTGTGCCAATGTTTGAAGCTCCCTCAGGTAGTCCCGTACGGGCTCACCTGCCCGCTGCCGTCGGTCCATGAATTGACGGTAGTAGTCATTTTTGGTCATTTTTCGGGCCCCGAAAACTGGCGTCAAATGTTCAACCAATGCACGGAAATTTTGATTAGTCCCCTGGGGCAATTTTGAGGCATAGAGACTAACTCGGCCTACCAATTTGAAGCACAAAATTCTGCCCCAATGTTCCTCTGGGACCATAGCCATTTGCAGTCGCATGGGGAGGCTTTGAAGCCATTCTTGCAGAGTCAATTTTGTGATGTCATGATCAAAAACAGGCAAGTCTGCAACAAATTTTAGCATCCCCTGTAATTTCTGGGGGTCGTAGGCTGGGGGTTGGGGTTGTTGTGTCCCCACTGGGTTCCCACCAAAATTGCTCGGGTTCATATACCCCGGCATCGGACCAAAATTCGTGATTTTTGATGTTGAAAAGCACTGGTTTTGTTCCCCATGCAGTCCCGTATTATTCCCCAAATGGAAGGTATTTTGCGCAATTTGCGGACCCTGCTCCATTCCCAAATTTGTGGGTGTAGATGCATATTGTGTGCGCACTATAGGGAATTGTGACATTCGTGTTTGGTTCTGTGCTGTAGAATTCCACTGAAGCTGGGGCTCAGGTTGAATGATGTGTGCTTTCTGCTGAAACCCCGTATTGCATGCTATTTCCACCTGATCGATTGCAAAAGTCGGCTGAGTATATGTGTTTGTAGTGTTTGTGCGTGTATAGAGGAACATTGGTTCAGCTGACAACTCCGATGGTTCACTCAATAATTTTGGTGGACAAAAATTTGGATATTTGGGCCTAGTAGCCAAAAAATTGGAAAATTTTGGCGTAGTCGCTGGCATAGGTGACTGTTGGCCATTGTACGAGGTGGCTTGCACTGGAAAGTTTGGTGCACCGAGCTGCGAGCTCAGCGTAATGGCTCCGTTTTCAAGCCCCATTGTCGTTACTACTATTTGTTGGCCTTCAGCCAACGCATGTGTCAAACCCTGCGAGGAGGCACGATCTGTAATTACAGCCCGTGCTTCGTCCCAGGTTTGGTTCATTGCAAGTATGTGTTGTGTGTGACCCTGAACCTGCGCCTCTGCGCCTATTTCGGCTTGTGGATCTGGCTGGCATGGCATGTGTAGGTGTGCGGCTGCTCCTTGGAGGGTGGCAGACTCCAGTTGTTGTGCGAGACTGGCGGCTTGTTTGGCCGCTCGCTTCCACTCCAGCTTGCGCTTTTGCTCGCGCGTCAGTCTGCGGTGGTATTCCTCGTCGGAAGAATAATCTGCAAAAGTTACATGGCCGGCGCAAGCGCCCCGGCCTGTTAAATCCCTACCTACTCTAGCGCCTACACTCGTGCCTTCAGTATTCTGTGGCACGTTCAGGGTGACTTGGCCGATAGCCGACTGTTCAGAGTGGAGGGGGTCGACTCGGTAGGTCGACAAGTCAAGATCCGTATTATCTGGGTCAGGCCGAACTGGTGTGCGAGGAATTCGTGCACCACATGTGGTATTCATTGTGTTCAGAAAAATTCAAGAATTTGCGATGTATATAATAGAATGCTTAAAAAGGTAAATTTTCAGCTCCGATCTTTTCACCGATTACAAGGTCAAAATGTGAGTTTTGTTTCGGATCAAGGTAATTTCCATAAATTCAATATATTAGCTTGCAGTTGAAACCGTTTTCGGCAACTGATCAGAAAAATTTTAGCCGAAATCGCGATTTTAGGATACACTGCAAAAATGCTGAAAATCAGGCTATATTTAACGAAAAATGTAAAATTTTGACCAAAAACGTGAAAATTTTTGTCAGGCAGAAATGCACCTAAGTTCGGGGTGATACTAGTGACTTATTTTCACCTTCACCCGGTGAAAATTTTATAGCTGGGAAAATTCGACCTTCGACCACTTCAATTTCGAAAGTTCAGACTTAGGAATCAAAACAACAAAATATAACAGACTACTAGAAATTAGCAAAAATTTTACAAATCAATATCAAATAATAACTAATAATAACCTCAGTGGTTACACGCTGCAGCTTTTGTAGTTGTGTAGAGTGTGAGGCTTGACTGGCGGGTGGAGTCGATATCGGTAACTGTGTGCAATTTGCTGGTCGGGGTCCGTGGTCCTATCAACACTAGCGGCTTCTACGAATTCCTGCAAAATATAGTCTGAAAAACACTAAAAATATACACAATATGACTGTAATTGGATAATTTCAACGAATCAAGGTACTAAATGCAGGTCGATATTCAAAATCAAAATTATATTCCAATAGAAAACCGCAAATATTAAGTATATATTTAACACACTAATTTCAACTGGTTCAAAATTTTGTAATCAAATCACAATTTCTAATTACAAAAGTTTATTATAGATCAACATTAACAAATTAAACTAATAAAATACTACTATAAAATCTAAAAACAGCAAAGGAAAAATAAACTTGACCACGACCTAGGTAGACAGGATCCTGAAAGGCAAGTGTATATAATCTGAAACACTTGAAAATAACACACACAACGGAAATTTCAACAATATATACTCGTCTTTTCTAATAGAATTGCAAAGAAAGCATGAAAATAACCGGTAGATAGAAATTACTGACGTATCTTGACAATATAAATCGAAAAACTAAAAATAAATATGTAGAAAATTCGTACTTTTAGCAATTTTCAGAAAAAGGCTATTCCGGCCTATATTTTGCTGAAAATCTGGAAATTTTTCCAGAAAAGTAGACTAGAGCAGGGGGGTAGGGTGTATTTGATGTTAAAATAGGGGGGAGTTACCAAAAATCGCAATTCAAAACAAAAATTCCAAAAATTCAAAAATTATATACGTACGTGTTGCTCAAAATAGTGTCCTCCAACAGTGTAACTTGAAATGTTTTCGACGAAAAATCGGACTAAAGTCGGCCAAAATTTTTGCGAAAAATGTGTTTTCTTGGGTTTTCACTACCGTAGATTCCGATTCTGACACTAGAATTTATTTTTAGTCACTAAATTTTGCAGCAGACCCCACTTGGAAAATCACAATTCAGGCTTAGGCTTAGGCTTAGGGGGGGGGAAGAAATTCGTCTGAAAAATCAAACTTTCGGGGTCAGGAGCGGTCAAAACTAGCTCCCCTTCTTACACTCTACTCCCCTGACAAAATTCCGTAAAATTTCCGTTAAAATCTACAAAAATCAAATAACACTAAAACTATATAAAATAAACAAACTTACTGTTTTGCTTCCAATTTCACGAAATTATAACAAAATTTTACCCAAATTCCACAGGAAAACCAGTATTTCTACTCGTATTTTAGGGGGGAGGGGTATTTGCGCAATTGGTTCCACTGACCGGATTTTTAACCGGTTATAGACACAAAAATTTAGTAAATTTTAAGCAAAAATTTTAAACTTTGGGCACACGTCGAGGCGTCTTAGGTGCTCCAAAGCCTAGTTCACGGTCGCCACTTTGTTATACTGCGGCCCCCGGTCTTATATCCTCCGCGTGAGCTGGCGGGCTAATCTCAAGAACCGTGACCGGTGCCTATCTGTGCCGGAAGGCGCGCAGTGATAACAACCTGACTCTAGAGCGTCGAACTACAAGTCTAGAAATCGCTCACTAACAGGTTCGGGAGCACTCTAAGTAGTACCTATACGGGTCCTAGTAACACAAACACCAAACTAAATATTGCACCAGTACACGCGAACGCACAACTAAAAATAAGGCTTTATTGGAGAAGCCGCAAGTACAGAATTTACACCATGGAACCAAATGCGCAAGACCATACAAAATATCGAACAACAGCAGAATCTACTCGACTATTGTAGCCCTAACTCAGGAGCGTCGCTCTCCTAAACTCACAGTTGCTCCGTATGAAAATCAATAGTATCCCCCAGTAGTTTAACCCCCGACCGACTCTCGAAGTTCCCAGCAAGCCAACCGAGTAGCTTGCATTGCACTATTATTAATACAAATTCGAACTTTCTATTTTAGGTTCAGAACATGTTTTCCCTTTTTAGAACATAACTCAAAACATAATTAGAACGTAATTAAACTACTTTTTAGACTAAGTTTAGGTTCTTAAAATATCGCTGAAATATGTGTGATATGGGCTCAATTGCGCGCTCAATATTATAACTACTAAACATGAGTACAAACTCAATGCCAAGCGGACATTAAAATGGCTAGGTCAACAAGGGTGGGACCCTGTATATACAACATTCACATACTTAAACTTCTCAAATACTAAACATACATAAGCGCTAACACTTAGCAAACGCTTAGCGTTAGTATATAAATAACACTTACTAAGTGAATTCGGGCTTTAGTTAATTAAATTGACGCTTTTCAGAAATCGTGATTGTAGTGTTTTTCAATATATCAAAATAATTTGGGACCGCTCATTCACGTATGGCGAGCAAAATGAGCTATTGATTGTGCAACAACTATCTGTCTAGCTGTGAAAAGAAATCGCAAGCCGAAATTCCACTCACGTTTGGTCTACAGTGGATGCTAATTTGTTTCAATCAACTTAATATTTTGGGTTTGGGCATACTTTTACACCAGCTTACTATTGTGCATCTAAAAATGGTCTCAGACTGCCGTTTTTAGAAAAGTCAGATTTCAAGTACGCCACCTGAGAAACTTTTCTGTTAGCTTGTTAGCTAGCGAAAAACCAACTGCACTAAAACAGTAAAACAACTGTAACTTTATTACTAATAAATTTTGCGCAAAAACTTTTGCTATTTGTGAAATTTACACACCCAGATGATGAACCGTTTCCAGGT
Source organism: Trissonchulus sp. WLG1_4 (assembly GCA_030248245.1). NCBI lineage: Eukaryota > Metazoa > Nematoda > Enoplea > Enoplida > Ironidae > Trissonchulus > Trissonchulus sp. WLG1_4. The sequence goes on along the minus strand of JASANF010001421.1, from coordinate 3,506 downwards.
ACTGCGAAGTTTTTAGCACGCCTGTGAGCTGAAAAATTGAAGGTTAAATTTCAGTCAAAATTTCAATTTTTGACTGCCAAATCTCTACAGTGCTGTGCATAAAAGAGTTCCTTGTTTGCTGGCGTACGACGAGCTTCATCCGTCGCGAAAAGTGACCAAAGCTGGTTTTAAAAATGTTCTCCATAACACATTTTCAATGTAAAAAAGTTTGTTCGTCCCTTTCCGGCCAGTGTTCGTCACTTTTTGCGATGCTTCGAAACATTTCGCGAAAGATGAAGCTCGTCGTACGCCGACGAACAGAGAACTTATGAACGATGCGCAGTCTGTAAGTAAGGAATTTTTAGTTTACACTAAATTTTTCTTTGGCTCAGCCTTGGCCGGAGAATTAGACTTAGGGTCGATTCCTTTACCGGATTAAAGGGTTACTTTTATTCGGACTAAACATGGGCTGTACCTTGTGTCTAGTGAGGTTTCTATAACATCACTGCCGAGTGCTGGAATAACGAAAGCTTAGAAAAAGAAAAAATACACTAAGATATGTTGTATTCTCAGGGTGCCGCCCACTAGGAGCTTGACATTTCTGAGTAATTTCAAGGCTAGTAAATTGCCATGTTCGATGTTATTTTGCAGTGTGAATAGAGGCGAAAAGCCAGTTTGTGAAGTTTATATTTCGTACTTATAAATTATGTTTGCTTGCAGTTTAATGATGTTTTGAGTTTAGAATTGGGAAAGACAGTAGTTTTACTACTTGAAATTTAATATCGAAATAGCGAATAAATGAAGCTGGTGGGTTGGCTTGTCACACACTTGGAGGTTGGCGGTTGTACAAATTGGGGGGCAATTTCTGTCGTTTTCACGTACGTCAAAGTTATAGAGTAGTGCGCGACCTCCGTGAGCTAGGTTTCACATTTTCCCCTTTTTACCTAAATTGTTTGCGTTGGTTTTGTTGTAGTAATTGACCAATTTGTCCTGCTACGTAAATTTTGTGTTTAACTGACCTTGTGCAATAAACATTGGAGTTTTAATTGTCCGAGTTTAATGGTTTAATGGCTGCAGTATAACAGATATAATATGAAAGATAGAAAAAGAGATATCGTTTGTCCGCATCTATAATTTTAACGTATACTCTTACTGTTGCACATAACTTAGTGCCTATAGGGTTAATTACAATCGGACGAAACGGTTTAAAAATTGAGGTTAAAAATGCCATGCCAAAACCTCCGGATTAAAAGACTTAACTTTCAGCGCGCTGCTGTTCAATTGGACTAAACGGACTTAACTATGTACGCTAATGTTAAGCGTGCACGTTAAATATGGTTAGTCCAGTGGTAGTTTTGGAATGGGGTTACACTAAGATTAAGTCGCTGACTTATTTTAACTCGTTTAGTCAGTTTAACCCGATTTGCCTATTCTAAACTTTGGACTAAAATAAGTCCAGTCCGTTTAATCCGGTAAAGGAATAGGCCCATGGAAAACAACTGTGACTTTATTAATAGTACATTGTTTGCGCAAGAGTTTGCTATTTTTGAAATTTAAACACCCAGACATAGCGTTTCCAGGTTTTTCCGAAGCACTTCTGTGAGCTGAGAAATTGCAGGTTAAAGTTCAGTCAAAACTTCAATTTTTGACTGCCAAATTTCTGCATATATAACTGATGGCGCAAACAGTTTGCACTAATATACACCACTAGACACTTATTTCTGGTTTGTTTCATGCTTGAGTAGTCTTCGCTTTTGCTTTGTGTACTGTTCTTTTAGACTAGCTGGTGAGTTTATTTAGTTAAGTTTGGTTTAGTTCATGGCATGTAATATATTTTAATTTGACTTAGGGGGTAATGTCGTTTTCGTGGTTTTTGACTTTTCAGTGTAATTTTTGCGCCCACAGAACTCAAGCTAAAAACGGACTACGGCTTCGAAACTTTAACCACATTATTTTTAGGAAAATATCCCCACCCGGTTTTTTCCTTTTCTAAAAATAGTTTGTAGAGTCGGTGTTATGGGCTTTTGAAAATTTTAGAGAAAGGTCAAATTACGTGATTTTTGCACGAAAATGTCATTTTCTCAACGTAGAAACGACTTATCAACTATATCAAAAAAACGGGTGGGGATATTATGTCAGTGCATTACTGCGAAAAGTTTAGTAGTTGTTGGCTGATCTAGAGTTTCATAACTGTGGCGCAAAAATTAGTCAAAAATTGGCGCTGATGGGGTGTATTCAAATGATAGCAGCAGTAAAATTGCAAAAGATAATCTGCTTTTAAATATAGTTTTTCTAAAGCTAGAAGGTGTAAAAAATGTAAAAAAGACCGCTCTAGTTTTTGGTGAGGTCAAGTGCAGTTATGGTAGTTTAAAAAAACACCTAAAAACGCAATTACCACCTTAAATGCAGTTGAAGGGGCAATACTGGACCTATTTTTTATTAGAGCATCTTGGGGAAAGCATTTTTGCTTAAAGAACCCCTATTTTATTTTTTTGGATTTACTGAGATATGAAACCCCCCAAAACCTTCAGTGAGGGACGTTTTTGCAATTTTTTTCGGAAACCGGTGTTTTTGCCGTTCTAAACGTTTATAAATAAAATCGGAACATTGTTTAAAATTATTTAAAATAAAATCAAAGCTACTTTCACCTCACAGTAAAATTATTTCTAAAAAATACCTGGAAAAACCCTGGGGGTGGATTTCACAAAGGTGATTTTACTAAACCATGGTTTTACAAACGTTTTTATATGATTTGCACATAATTCCCTTACAAAATATTGCCCGATTCGTTACAAATATCGTAGATTTTCTTAAACCATGGTTTAGCTCAGCTGAAATTTCAGCAACACAGAGACCTGCTGTGCTGCAGGTTTCAAATTTCAACTGCGCTAAAACCGTGGTTTAAGAAAATTTACGAAAATCGTGAAAAATCAGGCGATATTTTAGAATGAGTTTATTTGAAAATTATATAAAAACGTACGTAAAACCATGGTTTAGTAAAACCACCTTTGTAAAATCGACCCTTGAAGTTTTCTAAATAATTCCGACTAGAAGTTTTACGGTTTAATGGTTTTTTCAGCACTCCACTAGCAAAGACTGGCTATAACAAGCTCTTCTGCTGAGTGAGAAGTGGTTACATTGTGAGGTTTGAGTGTCAATATTCCAGAGGAAACATTAAACGCGGCCATTATTTGTGAAAAAAAGATTTTCAAATCTCGATTTATGTCCACATTTACTGCTGCTCTGCTCCAAAGTTTTACTGGTGAACGTTAACTTTGTTGAGTAAAAAATTCTATTTTATGACGCCGGGTCGCCAATATTGAGTCTCTGCCGAAACTTTTCAACAATAGGAAGTATCACCGCCGTCACAGATCGGCTACCGAGTAGCGAAAAATATTATCGTAATTAATACTGTACTTTACAATTCAATTTCAATATGACTCTAATTCAACAGAAGGAAAATTCACACCAGGACGGAAAGGCTTTTAAAAAAATACGAAATGTTTTCTCATTTCGGAATCAAAGAA
>JASANF010001420.1:0-29944 GCA_030248245.1 Trissonchulus sp. WLG1_4 | reverse complement strand
CACAGGAAAACCATTTGTTCAAAACTAGTCCAAAACTAGTTCAAAACGATTTTGGACTTGTTTTGAACGTGCCCGTTTTGTTCAAAACCAGTTCAAAAGTTTTTGAACTCGTTTTGAACAAATTTTGGGAGCCAGCGTGGAGATTTTGAACTGGTTTTGGACATTCAAATTTCGTTCAAACTAGTCCGAATTATTCGAACGCGTTTTGAACTAATTTTGGACGTTTTGCAGTTTCCTGCTTCCTGTCATGTGAGTGTCTGTTTTATCCCATGCTGATTATTATTCTGTCTATTTTGCCTTCAATGTTATTTCTATACTCTTTTACACTGCTGTGTTAAATTTTGTGTGTAAAAACCCCCTCTTCCCAGCGATTGTGGCCCCCATAGCGTTTTAGAGCCCCTTAGACAGAAATTTTCAGCAAGTAGGTAAGTTTGTTCCTCTTTTTTTTCCTATTTTTTCCTATTTTTTCGACCACCTCCTATTTTTTCTATTTTTTGAGAAAAATTCCTATTTTTTCAAAATTTCATTGGAATGCATTAATTTTAAGGCAAATTTCCGAAACTGCCGCTGCGTTTACAAACATTACATCACAAATTCAGGTTTCCCACTGAATAATTATAGTACAGATCAGGAATACATTCCTCGAAGCCGGCTTCAGCTTCAATGAAACCAAAGTGGTTTCACTGAAGCCAAATCAGCTTCAAAACTGCTGTCAACTTTTTGACAGACGATGAAGTATTAAACATGCTGTCTACTACCTACTTCGTAGTGCAGGTTAGACGGCTGTTTGTCCGACTAATTTCTAGTTTTGCGGCTCAGCTCAGCTTAGTCAGCTAGCTATTACCCCGTTTTATTTGGGATAGATAACTCATATTGCTAGTTCCCAAATTTTCTTCCTTCTGAACAGCCGCATTGTTAGAAATTCAAATCTTGACAACTTTGTGTGCTTGTAGTGTTTAGCTTTTGTTTGTCAAAGCTCGTTTTATAAGCGTAGTCGGAAAACCAATTACACGAAAAGTCAAAGGTTATTGAAGGGTCACACGGCAACAAACCAATTTTGCGCGTAGATTAAATAGAATAGACCAATAGAAAACTCATATTGCTGGTTCCCAAATTTTCTTGCCTCTGAACAGCCGCCGTGATCTTCTTTCACCAATTACTTTTTAGCGGTCAGCTGTATATATATATATATATATATATATATATATATATATATATATATATATATATATATATATATATATAACGTATCCTGTGCGTTGTTTTCAATGTTTTATCTACGCGCAAAATTGGTTTGTGTCTGTGTGACCCTTCAATAACCTTTGACTTTTAATGAAAGCCTATGCATGTCTACACGAGTATATTATGCTACATTTACTTGTGTAGTACACTGTCTAATGTGACGTTCCCATCTTTTCTTTTGAATTTCGTCGGAAAAAATTTCTGATACGTCTCCAGTTGAGCAGATTTGATCTATGGAAAAATCACCGATTTTTTCCTGGGGGCTACCGCCCCCAGACCCTTGTAGGTTTGTCATTCAGTAATCTTGCGTTTTTAGGCGTTTTATGAGTGTTAAAATTGTTAGAAAGGGAATTTTAACCCATTACAAAAAATCGAAAAGTTTTTTTCCCTCCCGAAATTTTTTTCTGGGTACGCCACTGTTCATAGCTAAAATCGGACTGTGGGTTCGGAATCAGGTAACAATATATATTATATACGTTTGGAACAAAATTCTAGCCTAGTCCATGACCAAAAATTCACAGGAACCCTTGGTTATTCATCTTTCACAAGAGCTCTACATTTTGGAGGTCACGAATTCACGAGACTAAACGGCTCAAACATTATGCTGAAAAATGCCATTCGAAAACCTCCGTATTAAACAGACTTAACTTTTAGCGCGCTGCTTTTTAATCGGACTAAGCTGACTTGATGTTAAGCGTGCATGATAAATCAGTTTAGTCTCGTGGTAGTTTTGGAATGGGGTCAGAGTAAAATTAGGCCGTTGACTTATTTTAACTCATTTAGTCCGTTTAATTCGATTTGCTATTCCGAAACCTTGGACTAAAATAAGTCCAGTTCGTTTAATCCGGTAAAAGAATAGGCCCTAAGAGCCTGTGTAGCCGTTTTTATTGTTGCTGAAGCCGTGAGTATCTTGTACTGAGGAGACGAAACAACCACAGTTTATTGTTACACAGGTCCAATATGTCAGTACAAGCTACAAAATCCGTCAAAAATTCCTGTTTTTTCCTATTTTTTGCACAAAAATTTCAATTTTCTAATATTTTTCTCTGGGAAATTCCTATTTTTTTGTAAAAGGGCCGCAACATCCCTGGTATGCGCATTTGTGTTAAAAATAAACGTCTGTTCGCACTGCCATGAGTCTTTTGGGGTAGCTACTAGGTTTTTCGACATCACCAGACCATTTTCAAAAAGTGGGTTTTTCCCCCACATGGGTTTTTTTACCCCGTCTAATTTCGGTCATTCCCCCCCCCCCCCTCGTACAAAATAAGGAGGGACCTGCCACTGCGGCCATGGATAGAGGAAGCTGTAGGGCAGATTTTATACCCGGATGTAAAAAATGTGTATGGCTGACAAAAAAGTCTGTGTAAACCTATATAGGTAATGCGTATAATATTCTAAGTTGTTTTTCGGGTGCAGTCGGCGCTAAGATGCACAGTATATATATATAGTGGTGCGGGAAAATAACCGTACGCGTTTTGCGGGGAAAAAACCCTAGTGCTTCCTGGCTGAACCTTACGACATAGGACCTTTTTGAGTATGTAGGTGGAAAGCGCATCCCAAACTTACTTACCTACCACACCAATTTCTGTGCAGTTTTGAGGCCTGTAGCATTTTTTATGAAATTTCAAAATTTTGCATGTTGAAAAATTCCAAAGTGACAAAATTTTCCAAATTTTTGACTTGTCAAAATTTTCACAAAACCACTTTTGGCCAACGTTGTTTGCACTTTTCAAGAGAGTTACTTTTCCTCTATACTTCTAAAGCTCAAAAACAGTGAAAAACGTTGTGGTTTATATATATACCTGTGACAGTTCAAAGTTTGTGCGGGAAAAAACCCTTGTTTTTGTTTGGCGACAATTTTTTGCTAAACTGTTGATACAAAAGTTGACTGATCTGGGGTAAGAACATGTGTAGACTTCATTGAAACCGTTTATTCGGCCGCGAAACGACGTTTTTTGTCGTTTTGGCCAATACCCCGACACCCCGTACAAAACCTGTTTTGGTGGTGATTTGGCATTTTTGGAATATTTAGGCTTTAGCTGCTGCGTACCACCAAAATCCAAGAATGGTAGACGCGGGCGGTGTTTGGCCACCGTTTCTAACATAATAAGGCAAAAATCTATTTTTAAAATACTAAAAAATGCATATTTGGGCAGAAGTCATTTATGCCAAAAAGGGTCGATTTTTGAAGATTTATTGTGAGCCACGTGCATACATGGGCGTGGTTTTCACCCCCTCCCCCCCCCCCCCAGACGGCATCTGCACCCCCCCCCCCAGACAGGTGCTTCACCCCCCCAAAAATGCTTTGAAGGTAGCTCACGATTCACGAAGCAATAATCGGTGGCTCACGAAGCAAAAATCGCCGGAAAAGTTGGTCCGCACCCCCCCCCCCCCCGGTGGCTCACCCCCCCCCCCCCAGAATTCGGTAGCTGCCCACGTATGGTCACGTGGGTGTCAAAGAAACGTTTTTTTTAGTTCATACTGCAGCCTAAGAGTTGTAGAACACGATGGAATTGAGTTTATACTCACTGCTAATAGAACAGCCGAAAAAAGTGGTAGGGTTTTTTCCCGGAGGTTTCGAGGCTTATGCTCACGAAGCCAAAATCAGTGGCGAAAAAGTTGCTCCTCACCCCCGCCCCCGTGGCTCACCCCCCAGAATTCGTCAGCTGCCCACGTATGAATACGGCCCCAGGTTTCTACTGTTTATACGGTATTGAGTATATAATCAGCTTAAGACATATATGAGGCTGTTACACGTATGTCATTACATGTATATATGTCTCATGTGTCTCTCGAGTTGTAACCGTGTGTGTTCGAAAATAATATATATATGTGTAGTTCTTGTATGTAAAGGCGTCTTTAGCGGGAATGATGGACTGATCCTGATAGAAGTCATGTTACATGTAACAGCACAAAAATATATATTGAAAACGGTAGAAACTAGAAAACGATTGAACTATTTACGGTAGAACCGAGGGAGGTCCCAGGGTGCATCAGTAAACGCTACGAAAACGTTCAAAATTAGTTTAAAACGCGTTCAAAACAAGTTCAAAATTCCTGCGTGCAGGCTAGCGCTGAGAAAGAAAACGTCCAAAACTAGTTTAAAAAACATTCAAAACTAGTCCAAAACGAGTTCAAAATTAGTCAGCGTATGTCTAAAACGCGTCCAAAACTAGTTTAAAACTAGTTCAAATTTCGTTCAAAAGGAGTTCAAATTACATTCAAACTTGCGCTGGAAATGTTTTGGACTAGTTTTAGACTCGTTTTGAACGAGTCCAAAACTAGTTTAAAAACGTTCAAAACCAGTCCAAAAATATTCAAAAAACGTCTAAAAAACATTCAAAACTAGTCTAAAGTTGCTTGTTCAAATCCAGTTCAAAATTTTTTGAACTGGTTTTGAACAGTTTTTGAACCCGTTTTGAACGCAAAATCCGTCCTGTGCTAAGGGGGGTGCTCAAACCGCAAAGGGGGGGGGGCTGCAGCACACCCAGCCCCCCCCTAAATACGCCACTGCAGAAGAGCAGTATATATAACTGTAAACCTTGTAAAAAGTTACAATATCTACAATACAACAAGCAGCATGTGTGAGTATAAGTAGAGCATTAATAATAATAATTATAGGTCACATTGACAATGTAAGAGGGGTAAAAATGGATATAACACTAAGGCAACAACGAGAAAACATATTCAAAAAAAGTTCAAAAGCAGTCCAAAACTTTTTAGACTAATTTTGAACTCATTTTGAACGTTCAAAACGAGTCCAAATTTTGTACGCTGGCTTCTTAATTTGTTCAAAACTAGTTCAAAAACTTTTGAACTGGTTTTGAACAAAGTGGGCGTGTTCAAAACTAGTCCAAAATTGTCGGCGTTTTGAACTAGTTTTGGACTAGTTTTGAACAAATGGTTTTCCCGTGTACAGCAAGGAGAGCTCAATTCAATCCCCAACTGCACTTGATCCGAATTCCGAAACTCCTCTCCAAAGTGAAAGCCTGTGCATTTACACTGCAGTACTGCACACATATGAACTAATTTTCGAAGATGCAGAAACAAATAGCTCTTTGTGACGGTACATTGATGATTTATTTATGTGATATATTGAGTGTGGCGAAAGCACTTTGTGTAATGATTCCGTATTTTTCACATCAGACCGAAATGTAACGTGTGTGAATACACTTGCGGCTGGAGAATTTTCGAAAAATGCGGCTGGAACAAGTTTCCGAGGTCCGAGCTGGCGCAAATTTTCATTTTGAGCAAAAGTCATATTTCAGAACTACTACCGCAGAATTTTAACACCAATAATTTCATTCAGAATATTGTATGATAAATGGAGGGACGTATTGGGGACCTAATGGGGCCGTGGCTGCTGATGTTAATATATGCACGTACATACATATGTACATGCAGGGTTCCGGACTTCGGTTCACACTTCATGGAAAACTGGGGAATCTGAATTTGCTGTAAAGTTATGTCTTTTACATAAGTTTCTGTTTTTACTAGAGACATTTTTGGGTACTAATGAATTTCAAAAAATTGCAGAAACTCATGGGAAATTCACATATATATATATATATATATATATAAACTCTGGAATTCACAACCTAACACTAATACTAACTTTTCACTTAAAAGTTAGTGTAACACTTAAAATTGGCTCGAAACATTAAGGTGGCGCTCCTGAAATGTGACTTTTCAAGAAACGGCAGTTTGGGGCCAATTTCAGATACACAATGGCAAGCTGGTGTAAAAGTATGCCATAAGGTGGCGCTCCTGAAATGTGACTTTTTGAAAAACAGCAGTCTGGGGCCAATTTCAGATGCACAATGGCAAGCTGGTGCAAAAGTATGCCAAAAAACACAAAAAATGAAGTTGATTGAGACAAATTAGCATTCGCTGATCTGATCCATTACATTCACTAACATGATCCCGCTAACTTCATTTGTCATTATGTGTATATGAATCAATTTTTTTGGACACTTTATTCTTAAAAATACAGTTTGAATTGACCAATTTTTTTCAAAAACTTAAAAAAACTGCACATTCGTTAGTACTTGTAGTACCACCTTAAGGTGGCGCTCCTGAAATGTGACTTTTCAAAAAACAGCAGTCTGCGCAAAATAATAAGCCATTTAAAAAATTGTCATTTCGAGCCTAGAAATTTTGCAAAAGTTTATTTACGTTTATTTTTGTATTTATGCGCTGCGCATGCGCTTAGAAAAGTGGCCAAAACTGTTAAATTTCCATTCTCCTGTTGTGTAGTTTGCTTGTTGGCTTGGCTTGCTTCTAAAAATTTTTCACATGATCCCGCTAACTTCATTTGTCATTATGTGTATATGAATCAATTTTTTTGGACACTTTATTCTTAAAAATACAGTTTGAATTGACTAATTTTTTCAAAAACTTGAAAAAACTGCACATTCGTTAGTACTTAGTACCACCTTAAGGGGGCGCTCCGGGAATCAAGGATTTGGGCCGTATTTTTTACAAACAGCCAAAATGACCTATCATTCTTGAAGGAAAGTTGCCCAAAATACTATTTCTGATGTTTTGACGTGCATATCTCAATAGCAAAAAATTTGAAAAAAATTGGACAATTTACTGATTTTATTCAACTTTTACACAAATTCAGCAAGTAAGCCAGTGCATCAACGCTTTTTGAGGTTTTGCAAACAGACGATACGTAAATTTTATTAGTCGTAATGAAAAATTAAAACAATTTTATTGCGTTCTGTGCAAAAAAATCGCACAAGAAACCATTTTCAGAAGCAGCAGACTCAAATATAGGCTGTGTGAATACAAAACCAATTTTTCGGCATTCAATTATAAAATGCTGGTAAGATATTTTTCTACAAAATTTTGCACAAGTATAGCCGTAGGCTCTGCGCAGTTGAACAATTTTTTAGTTTTTTAAAATAAAGCTTAGAAATTTTTTTATATGAATTTTATTGCTCAGAGTTCGACTTCGAAAACACATAATGACATTTTTTATCCAAACCTGACATAAATGTTAAAAACCAAAATAATGTTCAACTAGAAAATCACATAAGCTACATTTTGGTATATGAAGTGTGACTATACGTAAAGTATAAGCAGAGTTATCGTTTGCCGAAAATCCACTCACGGTTGGTGCTCTGAGAGTCACGTGACATGATCACGTAATTTGAAATTTTGCCTCCAGTGTTCTTTTGTGCCATAGTACATGTATGTATAGTAAAGTTTGACATTTGCCAATTTTTTTGCTAGTTTTCGATGTAACCCGCGATTCCCGGAGCGCCCCCTTAAGGTGGCACTCCTGAAATGTGGGTTTTGGCCATTATTTTGAAAATGCGCAAAAATAAACATGCATCGCAAGAACAAAAGTTGTTCAGAAGTGAATTTCCTTTAATTTGATACCCATATTACATGCAAAAATTTTCCGAAAATTTGGAGCTTTTTTCTGTAAGAAAAATAGATTTTCACGAAAATGGCTATATAAGCCAGTGTATTTACACGTAAGTGATGATTTTGGAAGATTGAAAAACACTAGTAGCTGTGTTTTACTTGCACATACTTTAAAATATTTGGTCTGTTACTGAGTTTGGTGTAATGTTTTGCAAAATAAAGCTGTATTTTCTGCATGATGCTGAAATAAAGTGCGTGTGAATACAATCGCAAATTTCGGCTTGCGATTTTAAAAAATTGGTTCAACGAAAAAACTTAAAATTTGGCATATTAATGCACCTCGTTGTCTTCGAGCGGTCGCAAAATTTGATTTTGAGCGAATCGAAAGTGTTTAAGAAATTTAGTTAAATTTACGTTTTTCGAAAATCGTGATTTTGCTGTTTTTCAATATATCAATCATATTCATTAAAAATAAGATTTTGCGACCGCTCGATCACGTTATGGCAAGCAAAATGAGCTATTGGTTGTGCAACAGCTATCTTGCTGTGAAGAGAAATCGCAAGCCGAAATTCCGCTCACGTTTGGGCTACAGTGAATGCTAATTTGTATCAATCAACTTCTTATTTTGTGCTTGGGCATACTTTTACACCGGCTTGCTATTGCACATCTAAAATTGGCCCCAGATTGACGTTTTTTGAAAAGTCATATTTCAGGAGCGCCACCTTAAGGTGGCGCTCCTGAAATGTGACTTTTCGAAAAACAGCAGTCTGCGCAAAATAATAAGCCATTTAAAAAATTGTCATTTCGAGTCTAGAAATTTTGCAAAAGTTTATTTACGTTTATTTTTGTATTTATGCGCTGCGCATGCGCTTAGAAAAGTGGCCAAAACTGTTAAATTTCCATTCTCCTGTTGTGTAGTTTGCTTGTTGGCTTGGCTTGCTTCTAAAAATTTTTCACATGATCCCGCTAACTTCATTTGTCCTTATGTGTATATGAATCAATTTTTTTGGACACTTTATTCTTAAAAATACAGTTTGAATTGACTAATTTTTTCAAAAACTTAAAAAAACTGCACATTCGTTAGTACTTAGTACCACCTTAAGGTGGCGCTCCTGAAATGTGACTTTTCGAAAAACAGCAGTCTGCGCAAAATAATAAGCCATTTAAAATATTGTCATTTCGAGTCTAGAAATTTTGCAAAAGTTTATTTACGTTTTTTTTGTATTTATGCGCTGCGCATGCGCTTAGAAAAGTGGCCAAGACTGTTAAATTTCCATTCTCCTGTTATGTAGTTTGCTTGTTGGCTTGGCTTGCTTCTAAAAATTTTTCACATGATCCCGCTAACTTCATTTGTCATTATGTGTATATGAATCAGTTTTTTTGGACACTTTATTCTTAAAAATACAGTTTGAATTGACTTATTTTTTTAAAAACTTAAAAAAACTGCACATTCGTTAGTACTTAGTACCACCTTAAGGTGGCGCTCCTGAAATGTGACTTTTCAAAAAACAGCAGTCTGGGGCCAATTTTAGATGCACAATGGCAAGCTGGTGCAAAAGTGTGCCTAAACACAAAAAATTAAGTTGATTGAGACAAATTAGCATTCGCTGTAGACCAAACGTGAGTGGAATTTCGGCTTGCGATTTCTCTTCACAACTAACTAGCTGTTGCACAACCAATAACTCATTTTGCTCGCCTCAACGTCGTCGAGCGGTCGCAAAATGTCATTTTTCATGGATATGATCGATATATTGAGAAACAGTAAAATCGCAATTTTCGAAACACATAAGTTTGACTAAATTTTTTAAATACTATTGATTTGCTCAAAATCAATATTTGCGACCGCTCGAAGACAACAAGGTGCATTTATGAGGTCACAGAACTTGACAGCCCCACCTGAAGCACAAATTATGATACTTAACCTAAAAATTAGTGACCAATTTGTGCTAATTTGTGCCGTTGAAATTACGTCGATAGCCGCACCTGTTCCAGAGAAAATGGATGCTGATGACTAGTGGGGCTGTCAGCTTCCAATTTTTGAATGGTGACAGCCCTACTAATTTGTGCTTCCAAGATTTTGCTGTAGAAACAATGTGCCGAATTTGTGCTTCAAAGAAGTAACTTTTTTGTTCGTGCCGGACTAGTTATGACAAAAACAAGCCAGTTAAAAATAATGTGAATACGAAAACAGTGTTGCTTGGCTTAGGCTTACTTGAAAAATTGGTCAAATTTATCTGCTGGATCTTGTGAATGAACCAATCCAAGCCGCTGCGGCAAAACGCACTGTCTGAACAGACGCATCAGTTCCAGTGCAGAATGCATGCGTCTCGATTTTTCCGCAAAGTTTTAAACGCCAGACTGCAATTCGGCCTGCGATTTCAGTGCGTTTTGATGCTGCGGACGTGTTGGTTTCAACAATATTCGCAAAGCTGTTTGTCATATTTTTAAAACAGTAAAGATGCAGCAAAATAGTTTGCAAGACGCAACGTTTGTTCAGACGCAGCGTTCAACTATTATGAAAAAAAGACAAAAAAATTGATACAACTTACGATTCCTAAAAGAGTAAAAAATTTATGATCTAAAAAAATTGTAGCTATATATACATTATAGGAGGAAGATAGGATGTATATAAACGTTTGTAGGATGTAAAGCACACCCTAAAAATTCTGACAAAAAATAACAAATTTCTTGGTTATTGAAAAATCTATATATACGTGTATATAATGTATATAATATAATGTATAACATGTTTTTACACTAAAAAATTATTATATAAAATGAACACTACCCCGCCGTCTAGAATGGAACCTGTCTCTGCTTCAAACCAACCACTTGGACTAGTAGAAAGCCTAAGCCTGAGCGGAAAACTAAAACTTATTCCAGTTATTGCCACAGGAAAACCAGGAAATCTGAATTTCCTGTATTTTTTCCGATAAATTGCGGATAATTTTTACATTAGTTTTACAGCAAATTTTCTTGTCTTTGAATAGTAGGTTAATTTTATCTGAAATTCGTGTAGTGTAAAAAGTATCTGAATTCTTTTTGAAAAGCCAACATTTTTTCAGATAAAAATTCTCAGAATTCCTAATGAAAGTATTTGAATTATTTCAATGTCTCTGAAAATTATCGGAATTTTCTCTGAAAGGCTGTAAAACGTCTCTTAATGGAAAGGGGAAAAACATTTGAAAAATCCGTAACCGAAAAAGTTTTACAGAAAATTCAGATTTCTCGTTTTCCTATGTTGCGAGAACATACACGCACACTCATGTGTACAGTTTTACTATTGAACCCGGTGTCAAACCCCAACACGCACGAGGCGATTTTTCAGCTATCATTTTTGAGCCAACTAGGCGCACGTAGGCTTAGGCATCGGCTCAAACTTAAATTTATGCTTAGGTCAGGCTAAGAAGAACAAAATGAGTACAAAACTGATGAGGCCTCTTGCCTAGATCATGAAATTTGTATTGGTTCATTCACAAGATCCAGCAGATAAATTTGACCAATTTTTCAGTAAGCCTAAGCCAAGCAACACTTTTTTCGTATTCACATTATTTTAACTGGCTCGTTTTTTGTATTTTTTCTTATTTCCTGGTTCTCTTGTGGCAATAACTGGAATAAGTTTTAGTTTTCCGCTCAGGCTTAAGCTTTCTACTAGTCCAAGTGGTTGGTTTGAAGCAAAGACAGGTTCCATTCTAGACGGCGGGGTAGTGTTCATTTCACACTATTATTTTTTCAGTGTAAAAACATGTTATACATTATATTATATACATTATATACACGTATATATAGATTTTTCAATAACCAAAAAATTTGTTATTTTTTGTCAGAATTTTTAGGGTGTGCTTTACATCCTACAAACGTTTATATACATCCTATCCTCCTCCTATAATGTATATGTGTTATAGCTACAATTTTTTTAGATCATAAATTTTTTACTCTTTTAGGAATCGTAAGTTGTATCAATTTTTTTGTGTTTTTTCATAATAGTTGAGCGCTGCGTCGCGTCTTGCAAACCATTTTGCTGCGTCTTTACTGTTTTAAAAATATGACAAACAGCTTTGCGAATATTGTTGAAACCAGCACGTCCGCAGCATCAAAACGCACTGAAATCGCAGGCCGAATTGCAGTCTGGCGTTTAAAACGTTGCGGAAAAATCGAGACGCATGCATTCCGCACTGGAATTGATGCGTCTGTTCAGACAGTTCGTTTTGCCGCA
Organism: Trissonchulus sp. WLG1_4; assembly: GCA_030248245.1. Taxonomy (NCBI): domain Eukaryota; kingdom Metazoa; phylum Nematoda; class Enoplea; order Enoplida; family Ironidae; genus Trissonchulus; species Trissonchulus sp. WLG1_4. The sequence continues at coordinate 18,108 of JASANF010001420.1, read as the reverse complement.
GCGGCGAAAACGCTGTGGCACAATCGCAGCAAAATCGAAGCGTGTGAATCGGCCTTTAGGCATAGGCTCAGGTTAATCTTCAAAGATCAATCTTCAAAGAACAAAATGAGTAGAAAACTGTTGAACCTTCATGCTTCGAATACGAGATTTGGATTGGTTAATTCACAAGATCCCGCAGATAAATTAGACCAATTTTTCAGGAAGCCTCAGCCAAGCAACACTTTTTTCGTATCCACATTATTTTTAACTGGCTTGTTTTTGTCATGACTAGTCCGGCACGAACAAAAAAAGTTATTTCTTTGAAGCACAAATTTGGCACATTGTTTCTACAGCAAAGTCTTGGAAGCACAAATTAGTGGGGCTGTCACCATTCAAAAATTGGAAGCTGACAGCCCCACTAGTCATCAGCATCCATTTATTTGAAGCACAAATTCGGCACATTATTTCCACAGCAAAATCTTGGAAGCACAAATTAGTGGGCCTGTCACCATTCAAAAATTGGAAGCGGACAGCCCCACTAGTCAACATCCATTTTCTCTGGAACAGGTGCAGCTATCGACGTAATTTCACCGGCACAAATTAGCACTAATTGGGCACTAATTTTTAGGATGTTTCGTAATTTGTGCTTCAGGTGGGGCTGTCAAGTTCTGTGACCTGCATTTAACATATGTGCCAAATTTTAACTTTTTTTGTTGAGCCAGTTTTTTAAAATCGCAAGCCGAAAATTTGTGTTTGTATTCACGCGCACTATATTTCTGTCTCATGCAAAAAATATTGCGTTATTTCACAAGAGAATTACACTACACTCAATAAAACTTCGAAAATGTTTAAGTATGTTGCAGTAAAACACAGCTGCTAGTGTTTTTCAGCCTTTCAAATTCATTACATACGTGTAAATGCACTGGCTTGTGAAGGCGTTTCCGTGAAAATCTGTTTTTCTTGCTGAGATTAGCTAAAAAATTTTCAAAAATTTTTTATGTGATATTTACATCAAATTGAAGAAAATTTACTTCTAAGTTCTGAACAACTTTGTACTTACGATGCATGTTTATTTTTGCGCGTTTTCAAAATAATGGCCAAAACCCACATTTCAGGAGGGCCACCTTAAGGTAGCGCTCAGCAACAAAACTCATGTTTGGCGCTCAGCTCATGCAATAAATAGCAATACCACTTTATTTGTATATCAAAGAGACATAAAAAACCTATTTACAATACAGTTCAGCACTTTAATGTGAATGTGTCAAATTTTATGACCATGTCGAATTTCCTGTTCACACTAATTTTGTTTTTGACCTAACTCAGCGAAACTTTAACCGATTTTGATGATCTTGGTATCAATAGAAAGATCTCTCAAAAATCTAGACGCGATTGATCTTCAATTTTTCAATTTTTAATTTTGATTTTGCAAAAAGTCGATTTTTCAAAAATCAGTCGTGTTTGAGCGACTACAAAAAGTGCTGCGGGTCAAAATTTAAAAATCGAAAAACTTTCACGTCTGCATTTATATTCTTTCCTTCATTCTGCCAATTTTCAACTCAATCGCAAACGGCAGCTGGGACCCAGGTCCAAAAAAGTAGTCAATTTCGCTACGCAAAAATGTAAGGTTTGCCCACACGTTTCACTTTTTCAAAAATTAGACCTTTCTTAGGACTGCATATTTCCGTTGAAAAAGTTACAAAAAGCCATGCTCAATTTTTTAAGAAATTAAATCAAAAATTTGACATTTTCGAAGATTCATCAGCTTTGTAGGTTTTTCATTTTGGATTTGCTATTTTCACGGCTAAATAACTCAGCAAAACTTCAACGTACTCTTAAGTTTAATACATCAATTTAAAGCTAAGAAACCGCATATTTCAATGATATTAGTAATCATTTTATATGGAAACAATTCTTTTTGCTACGACTAGAAAATTGTCCAAAAAATTTAAAATTTTTTTATCACAATATGCACATCAAATGAAAGCTATTTTCATTTTGAACAACTTTCCTTCAGGACATTATGGTCAAAAATGTCGCTGAAAAAAATTAAACGCCAAAAACGGTTCCCCTGAGCGCCACCATAAAGTGGCACTCCTGAAATGTAGATTTTGGCCATTATTTATTATATAATAAACATGCATCGTAAGTACAAAAGTTGTTCAGAAATGAATTTCCTTCAATTTGATGTAAATATCACATAAAAATTTGTTTGCAAATTTTTGAGCTAATTTCAGCAAGAAAAATAGATTTTCACGGAAACGCCTTCACAAGCCAGTGCATTTACACATATGTAATGAATTTGAAAGGCTGAAAACCACTAGCAGCTGTGTTTTACTGAAACATACTTAAAAATTCTCGATGTTTTATTGAGTGTAGTGTAATTTTCTTGTGAACTAACTCAAATATTTTTTGCATGAGACAGAAATATAGCGCGTGTGAATACAAACGCAAATTTTCTGCTTGCGATTTTAAAAAACTGGCTCAACAAAAAAAGTTAAAATTTGGCACATAAATGCACCTTGCCGTCTTCGAGCGGTCGCAAAATTTGATTTTGAGCGAATCAATAGTATTTAAAAAATTAAGTCAAAATTATGTTTTTCGAAAATCCCGATTTTAGTGTTTCTCAATATATTAATCATATCCATGAAAAATGACATTTTGCGGCCGCTCGATCACATTGAGGCGAGCAAAATGAGCTATTGGTTGTGCAACAGCTAGTTAGTTGTAAAGAGAAATCGCAAGCCGAAGTTCCACTCACGTTTGGTCTACAGCAAATGCTAGTTTGTCTCAATCAACTTCATTTTTTGTGTTTAGGCACACTTTTGCACCAGCTTGCCATTGTGCATCTAAAATTGGCCCCAGACTGCTGTTTTTCGAAAAGTCACATTTCAGGAGCGCCACCTTAAGGTGGTACTAAGTACTAACTAATGTGCAGTTTTTTTAAGTTTTTGAAAAAATTAGTCAATTCAAACTGTATTTTTAAGAATAAAGTGTCCAAAAAAATTGATTCATATACACATAATGACAAATGAAGTTAGCGGGATCATGTGAAAAATTTTTAGAAGCAAGCCAAGCCAACAAGCAAACTACACAACAGGAGAATGGAAATTTAACAGTTTTGGCCACTTTTCTAAGCGCATGCGCAGCGCATAAATACAAAAATAAACGTAAATAAACTTTTGCAAAATTTCTAGACTCGAAATGACAATTTTTTAAATGGCTTATTATTTTGCGCAGACTGCTGTTTTTCGAAAAGTCACATTTCAGGAGCGCCACCTTAAGGTGGTACTAAGTACTAACGAATGTGCAGTTTTTTTAAGTTTTTGAAAAAATTAGTCAATTCAAACTGTATTTTTAAGAAGTGTCCAAAAAAATTGATTCATATACACATAATGACAGATGAAGTTAGCGGGATCATGTGAAAGTTTTTTAGAAGCAAGCCAAGCCAACAAGCAAACTACACAACAGGAGAATGGAAATTTAACAGTTTTGGCCACTTTTCTAAGCGCATGCGCAGCGCATAAATACAAAAATAAACGTAAATAAACTTTTGCAAAATTTCTAGACTCGAAATGACAATTTTTTAAATGGCTTATTATTTTGCGCAGATATAGAACCCGAAAATTGAGTGCGAATAGACACTTTTTACTTTATTGACAAATCATAAAATCGTGCATTTTGGGTCTAGATAATTCACTTTTAAATATTTGTGCCATTTTTCGCATGTTTTGTTCTTTAAATTTTTCAAAAAGTGGCCAGATTTGATAGTGCTCCAAAAAGCCAAATTGGTCTACTTTTAACACGTGCCATACAAATCATCTTTACAGTTATACAATAAAACATTGCTTAAATGTAGAAGAAAAGGTGGCGCTCCTGAAATGTGACTTTTCGAAAAACGGCAGTTTGGGGCCAAGTTTGGATACACAATATGCAAGCCGGTGTAAAAGTAGGCCTGAATACAAAAAATGAAGTCGATTGATATAAGTTAGCATTCACTGTAGACCAAACGTGAGTGGAATTTCGGCATGCGATTTCTCTTCGAAAGTAAGTAACTGTTGCACGATCAATAACTAATTTTGCTCCCCTTAACGTGATCGAGCGGTCGCAATTTTTGATGAATATTATTGATTTTGAATATTTAATTTTTGATTGATTAATATTTAAATTTTGCGACCGCTGGAAGACAACGAGGTGCATTTATGTGCCAAATTTTAACTTTCCTCGCTGAGCCAATTTTTTAAAAGCGCAAGCCGAAAATTAGCGTTTGTATTCACATGCATTTCTTTTCAACATCAGGGGGGTTTTTTTTTTTTTTTTTTTTTTTTTTTTTTTTTTTTTTTTTTTTTTTTTTTTTGTTTTTGTTTTTTTTTTTGTTTTTTTTTTATTATTTTTTTTTTTGTGGTGTTTTGGTTTTTTGTTGTTTGGTGTTTTTTTTTTTTTTTGTTTTTTTTTTGTTTTTGTTTTTTTTTTTTTTTGTTTTTTTCTGGCTTTTTGTTTTGGTGTGGGTGTCTTTTTTGTGTTTTTTTTTTTTTGGTTTTTTTTTGCTTTTTTTGTGTTTTTTCTGTTTTTGTTTTTTTTTTTTTTTTGTTTTTTTTTTCTGTGGTTTGCTTTTTTTTTTCCTTTTCTTTTTTTTGTTTGTTTTTTTGTTTTTCTTTTTTTTTGTGTTTTTGGTTGCTGCCTGTGTTTCTTGTCGTTGGCGGCGCCCGCCCCTCTTTTCCTTGCAGAAAATATTGTCTTATTTTACAAAAAAATTGCACCACAGTCAATATAACGCCGAAAATTTTTAAGTATGTTCAAGAAAAACACAGCTGCCAGTGCTTTTCAATCTTCCAAAATCATTGCACACGTGTAAATGAATGAAAAAAGATCAAAAATGTTCAAAAAAATTTTCATGTGATATGCACATCAAATTAAAGGAAATTTAATCCTGAACAACTTTTGTTCTTAACGATATATTGTTATTTTTGCGCATTTTCAAAATAATGGCCAAAACATTTCAGGAGCGCTACCTTAAGTGTTCAGTCTAACATTTTGGGTTAAGGTGGTAGTAACGTTTTCGACAGTTCTGGGGCCGTATTCTCAAAACTACCTGCAGGTAAAGTTAGGCTAACTTTACCCACAGGTAAGGTGAAGGTAAAGTTAATTCTGTGGGTAAAGGTAAAGTTAAAATTGAAAACACGATTAACGTAGACTGTTGAGGTTAAAAATTTGCACAATACATTAACTTTAGCTGCGAAACAAGATAAAGCAGTTTTCTGGCCCAAAAATTAAAGGTAACTATAGCTATCACGTTGGCTTTAGTCAATGTTTGAGAATACGACTTTACCTTCACTTTACCTGTGGGTAAAGTTAGCCTAACTTTACCTGCAGGTAATTTTGAGAATACGGCCCCTGCTGGAGTAAAATTTGACAACTTACGATTAATTTTCAATCAATAATTTATAGTACGCATATTAATTTAGGAAACTATAAATTATTAGTAAATGCTTGCTAAAATAGCTTTGAAACAATCATTTTTAAGTTTCATAGAAAATATTTTTCAGCCAGTTACGACAAATTTTCGTAAATTTTATGTTTGGCTAAGCCAAAGTAGTAGCTAGTCAAAAAGGCCGTTTATTGAAAAAAGAAAAAAATGACACACGGGCATGTAAAAAACCTTCAATTTAGATGCCAAAACTTATCCTTCCGCTTTTCACTTTTTGAGATTACGTCACATTTATGTAACATTTCTTTTTGAACTAAAGTGCATTACACAAAAGTCCGCGAAACTTGACAACTACTAAAAGGATTTTGTTCAAAATTTTGGATAAATTGGCACACATATGTGTGTACTTTATGCTAAAATTTCAAAACTTTTGTTGGCTTAAATTTTGCGTTACATCAATTTCATTCCCAGAAATCTGTAAAAATGTACTTCCGTGGACTAAATCTCAAGTCTCAATGTTGCAATCGTTTCATGCGTTATTTTACATGTTTTTTAGACAATTTCTGATGTGTCAATTTTTTTATTTGTATTAATGTAGCCCATTTCGTGAAAAAATTAAATTCAAAAATTTGTATATTTTTCAAAATTCGAAAAAATTCAAAATTGAAGGTCCGTTACTTCTTTCCTAACATCATATAAATGCACCAAACTTAGCATTGAAATTCACCCTGTTATTGACAATGTTGGTGTAAAGAATGAAATTATTTGGAATTCCATTGTCAATTTTACAAGCAAAACATGAAAAATGCAAAAATTTACGAAATTTGACTACTTTAACAGTGTCTGCAGACTAGCTTGTTACAGATTTAAGCTAGATAATGTGCATAAGTGTAGTTTCAGTCAAGTACTTTAACGTGAAAAAGACAGCTATTAAATTCATTGAGTCAATCAAAAGTTATAGCACGTGATAAAAACTGTCGAAAACGTAACTACCACCTTAAATGCAGTTGGGGGGGGGGGGAAATAGTGGACCTATTTTTTTGAGTAGAGCACCTTGGGGGAAGAATTTTTGCTTCAAGAACCCCTATTTCATTTTTTGGATTTTCTGAGATACGACCCCCCGAAATCTGAACCCTCAGTGAGGGACGTTTTTGCAATTTTTTTCCGAAGCTCTTGTTTTTTCCGTTTTAATCGTGTCTAAATGGTGTCAGATTATTGTGTACAATTTTTTAGAATCAGAACAAAGGCTCCTTCACCGGGTTCCTGCCGAAAAATTGGCCAAATTCGCCAGAAACGTCCAATTTTTGACCAAATTCAAACTTGGCCTTAATTTAGGCTTGGGCTTAGGCTTAGGCTTAGGGCTTAGGCTTAGTATGGGGCTTAGGCTTAGGCTTAGTATCAGGCTTAGGCTTAGGCTTAGGTTCAGGCTTAGGCTTAGGCTCAGGCTTAGGCAATAAAAAAATCGAAATTTTCAGAAAAAATCCTGCCAGCTTAGCCTAGAGAATCCTGCCAACTAAGCCTAGACGATGCCTTAAAACATCATAACGCACTCAAAACTATCCAAAGACAAAGATAATAGCCATTTTTGACTTCGAACTTTGGCCTACGTTCACTTCCAAAAACACTGAAAATGCAATTTTCCATGGGTCATAGCTCAGAAAATCCAAATTTGTGGATAGGGCTTCTATTACAAAAAATGCTTCCCTCAAGGTGCTCTACTCAAAAAAATAGGTCCACTATTTTTCCCCCCCCCCAACTGCACTTGCTCCAAAATTTTAGTGCTTCACTAACTTTTAAGGGAAACTGTAGTGTTCGTGTTAGGTTGTGAATCCCAGCCATAATTTCAATCACAACTCAGAGACTCAGAGAAAAATATTTACAAACTATTTACAGATGTAAAAAGCATGTACATTTTTCGTTGTACCATGAAATTCTCGCTCTAAATTTAGGCTTTGTGGCTTTGGGCTCAAGGTTATTAAGTTTATTACTAGGTTTTTTTCATTTCCAGAGAGCGATGCCAAAACTTGCTTCCTGTGCGTCCTGCCGCGCTTTAGTTACATCACTCTTCTTCACAGCATTCTTTAAATGTGATATTATTTTCAGCTATGATCTTGTCGCTGATCTGAATTAGTTGGTTTTGTGCTACTATGGCTAATTTTCAGCCGAACTGGCTAAATGCCTCTTACTATCAGAACGTTCCTCATCAAGAAGGTGAGTGTTTTGTTATCCTATCCATTGTAACGTTTCTGTGGGCTTTGGCACGAATTTGGGTGACCGAATAGGTATTTACTGTTTGTCATCGATTTTTGAAATTTATATGTCATACAGGCGCGGATCCACAAATTTTCGAAGGGGGGGGCCTACTTCGGGCGACGACGGGGGGGGGAAGGGGTAGCGAGCAATCAATTTCATGTAAAAATTTTTTGAGGCCATTTTAGCGTGCTGAAATGCTGCAAGATATATACTGGTATTTTCCTGGTCGCTGGGGTCTGGGGGCGACAGCCCCCGAAACACTGGTGTATATACATAGAAAAAAATTTCGGTGGCCGGGGGGGGGGGGGGGGATACTGGAATTTTTCGTAATGGGGTGAAATGTACATTTTAGTTTATATATTTTAGCAAGTTTATATAATATGTAACACTTACAAAATGCCTTAAAAATGCAACATCACTAAATCACAAAGTTGTAGGGGTCTGGGGGCGGCAGCCCCCAGAAAAAAATGGAGATTTTTGTAAACTTTAGGCCGAGTTTGGTTAACTACAGACGTATCAGAATCTTTTCCGATAGGAAAATTAAAACAAAAGATGGGAACGTCACATCAGACAATGTATTAGCCAAGTAAATGCAGTAAATTTTCTTTTGCTCCGGGCAAAAGGGGGGATATATCCCCTATATCCCCCCACCGTCCGCCCTTGGCTACACTTGAGAAAAAAGTGCATATGCGGGTGTTTGGGGCTGGCAGCCCCAGAAGCTAGAGTTTGAAATACAATTCGTATTGAAAATGTAAATTTAAGCTACATTTGTCAAGAAACCAGCGCATATGCCATGCGGGGGTCTGGGGGCGGCAGCCTGCAGAAGCTTGAGATTTTTTTAAATTTTGAAGTAATATGGGCCTTGAAAAAGCAATTTTTGGAACGTTTACAGGAAACTATAGTGATTTCGGAGGTTCATGTTGGGTCGCTCCCAGACGGATTTTCGTTGCGTCCACCAAATGCGGCCAAACAACTAAATTTTTTATTCTGGGGCTGCCGCCATCAGGCCCCTGCACCTCTTGAAAAACTGAATTTTTTTGCGTTAGCATTAACAAAAATTGCAACCCATTGCACAAAAAGAGCTGCCTAGAAACCTTTTATTTAGTGCACATTTAGAGCTAAAGCTAGGCTAGGCACAATGCAGCCATATATGTATACATGCATGAACCTTTACGACAGATAATAACAATGAGAACTACGTTAAAAAGTTCTGGGGGCCTGGGGACGACAGCCCCCAGGAAATTTTTCGGATATTTGGGCTAAATTTGATGAATTGGGAACGTATCGGAAAATTTTTTGAGGGGGCCCTCTTTGCCAAAGGGGGGGGGGGGGGGGGGGGGGGGGGGGCGGGGGGCCCCCCCCCTGGATCCGCCACTGATGTCATATATAATTTTATTGGTTTATTTCGTAATAGGATCAGGATGCGAGGTTAAATTTTCTGTTCAATTTCAGTTTTGTGTAGGCGGGGCTCCACAGCTACTTTGTAGCAAACTACTACTAGACTACTCTGCTTAACAATAGTCAAAGTGCCGTTGTAAATAACAATTTTATATAAATGATAATATAGAAAATTTATGGGTGTTATTTTTCCTGAAATAGTTTTCTGAATGAATTCCTGAAATGTAAGCTTTATATAGCTGAATAAAAGCGTCAGACATTTACGGTAATTTTAGTCCTGCATTGCTTGGTGAACAGTTCCTTCAAAACCTTATAATATGATATGCTTAAGCGAAGAACCATGAAAATGCTGCTTTTCGCCGCCTATGCGCCTGCTAGAATATTTTTGTTGTTTAGTTGACTGGGCGTCTCTGGCTCAGCAATGGATTGCCATGCGGGATGCCCAGGGACAAGTGCAGTCGCGGCAGCCCACAGCCGCTGCCGTCCAACACCCAACTGAGCCCGCAAACTTCGAGCCAAATGGTGCCACGGCAATCCCACCGACAGAGGACGCTGCCATGGAAATAGAAAACGAAGATGGTATAGTATATTATGGTCCTGCATCAATTGGTATATATAGTCAGGGGGGGGGGGGAATAAAAACACGCATAGGGAACTAAGCTCATAACATCAGATAGGTTTAATGTTGAGCAATGGTGCCTACATCAGCATGTAGCTTGTGGCAAGAGCTATCGATTGGTGTAGTAAAACCGAATATACCTCATGCGAATATTGTGCCAAACCGGTTTCCAACCGTGTTTTTTTTACCCCGCATGTGGGCAAAAAAAACACGGCTGCGGCGGAAAAAAACACAAAGCTTTTTAAACTGCTCTAAACTTTCAAAATCACAACTGGCATCAAGTTATATCCGACCTGATTCTACTGCACCTGCACGGTGTAACTCCATATTTTAGCACTGTCAATGGACCTGGTAAAAAATATGGCGCAGAAAAATCATTCTACATCACTAAAAAACATTTCTGACACAAAATGAGTGTGATTTATGCGTCTTAAAAAATTGACCTAAAATACGTGTTAAACATAGGGACCCGTCATCAGGGGCCATATCAACACAATACAATCAGTCCAAGGGCCAATTTTTTATGTGGAATTATGAGGTCACAGAAGTACTTCATACAGCAAGTTTGGGCCTGCTACCCATCTTCTCAGTACCTGCTTGTGATAAATAAAACCAATTTGAAGTGTGTTTTTTTTACCCGTTTTGGGTTGAAATTATGGGGGTAAAAAAAACACACCCAAAATACATTATTATTAGAAAGGTAGCGGAAAGCAAGGTATGCCAAAAGAAAGACCACATAATATAATGCTACTATGCACAACATGAAGCGTCAGTGTCAAAAGAGCTTCATGCTACAACCTTAGCAACTTATTAAAACCCTTACGTTTTTGACCATTTTTTGGGTGTCAACTTTGAGCTTGTGGGTCTGCCATACATTCTGAACTTCAGTAATGACTAATGCAATAGAATTGCAGCATATGACGTACTCTTTCTATTGCAGTATGTTACAGCTCTGTAACCCTTGTGTTCGCTGAGTAATGAGCCGTGTTTTTTTTACCCCTCTTTTACTCCGTGTTTTTTTTACCCCCCCTGACTATATTGGATAGTTTGCATTTCCAGTAAAAAAATGCTTAACTATGTTAATTAATACGTATAATATATTGTACTGTACATATAAAGATAATGTACTGACGTACTATTTCGACTGTATGGTGTATGAATATTATTGTACACTTGCTATTGGATCTATTCCAACCTGTTGGAGAAATAGAGAAAAGTAATATTAATTTGTTAAGTTAGAGAAAAGTAATATTAATTTGTTAAGTTCGGGCGCTCCCTCATTCCTAGAAAACCGTACGCCGTCCAATTTTATTATTTTAGAAAATATAGTCTCTGGGGATGTGGGTGCGTCTACGTCGTGGTATGGTGAGCCGTACACGGGCGAGGGGGGCCCGGGAGGTGGTTATGCCGTGGGGCAGGAATACTACGGTGCGCCTTACGTCGACGGCCATCCTGCCCAAGGTGGGTATCCCAATGGACGACCCATGGTAAGTAAACATCTTGATAATTTTTGTTGTTAATTCATGAAGTTTTATCACAACGCCACAGATGTTTTTCAACAACCTAAAAGCTTAAAAATTCTGGCTATTGTCTATGTGATATTATGTATTTAGTTGTCGATGTAAAAAGACAAAAAGAGGAGCTTGTAATGAGACTTTTTTGCGGCGTGTAAGACGGTTGGCTTGGAGGTAGTCCTGACAGCCAGTGGCGTAGCCAAGAATTATTTTTGGGGTGGGGAATGACTTTTTGAATTTTGGTAACTTTTTAAAATACACTTGCCTACAGTTTTAACGCACAATTTGTTGGCCGAATTTGGTCAATTGGAGACGCATCGAGATTTTTAGCGGCGGGGCTATCCAAAGTCCTTGTGTAAAATTTCAGCATGGCAATTTTCCTTCTCCCCGTGGCTACGCACCTGCTGACAACCAAGCTTTTAAGCAGATTTTTTAGTAGTTTCAAGATAGTTACTCAAGGTAAAACTCAAGGATAGTTACTGCATGGCAATGTATTGTGCCTGTGAATATTTATAGTGTGAATATAAATCTGTTTGTTATATATGTATATTTGTTATTTTTTTACATTTTTGTTTCAGTTAAAACTTTACTGGTTTTGCAGTCCATTTCAAGTGTGACCAATTTTTATTTTAGGGTGCCGATTTTGGCATGGCCGGATACTATCATAATGATCCTGGCTACTGGCCCGATGCAGGTTAGTGGTATAAATTGTTCACTGTAGATAATACTCCATTTTCGTTTAGATATTGAAACTTCTGGGATTTTGTCTCCACAAGCTAGCTGCTAATTTGGTTAATTACTTCGTGGTTGTGACTTAAGGTGGTAGTGTCGCCAAAGCAGTTTTGCTCATAGGCTGCAAAATGACAACTTTTTGACTTGAAATTGTACGTTCACTGAGAAACTACTGAAATGGCATATGGTGTCAAATAAATACTGCCAGACACTAGACTACCAATATTTACCAATATTTTTAACCAATCACCATTTGTGAGCCAGACATCACACAATAGAGACATAAAAGTTCAAAAAATCAAGGCAGATATCAGATTGGCCAGCTTGTGAAGTACATGTAATGTTTTGATGTGTTGATGCACCATTTTTTGCCACAAATAAGAAAAATGAAAAATGAAGCTTCGTTTTTCTTTTGATTTCAAAATAAGTGTCTAAATTTTTTACAATTTATCATTATTGCTGTGAGTACCTTACAGGTTACGCACAGTTTTACAGTTCAAACAGACATTACTCCACAACGACACAAGCAATTTGCACCAAATTTTGTGTGCATAAACTAGAGCATATGTGCTTTTACTTTATGTAAAGAATTTAAACAAAAAGTTTTTTAATTGTGACGAAATTATCGAATGTGAATAGGTTTTCAAAACGTCATTTTTCCGACTTTGCGACTTCACTGCTAACTGTATGCTGCATTAATTTTTCTGAAACTTGGCAAAAATATTTGCCTTGAAACATATTTTTAGAATATGTAAAGAACAATAACCTATCTTTCACTGAAAAAGTGTTTTATAGTCGCGCAAAATCGACTGCTTTCGCGACACTACCCCCTTAAAAGTGTCGTCTGCAAAAAATCTCTCTGCTGAGCGTACAGCTAGTTTTCTGTATTGTTCAGGTGAAATATTGTTAGAAACAAATAGAACAAGTCGGTTGACATCAACGGGTTGCCGACAGTGGGTAAAGGACCCTCTATTCTAAGCAGAGGACCCTCTATTCTAGGCAGATGATTCTCTGTTTGTGTTCAGAAGCTCAAATTACCCCTAGGGACGTCAAAATCCCAATTTCGAAAATTTGACCCCTGGGGACCCCCTGGGCAGGGTGCCCTAGGGGGGTCATGGAAGAGTCCCGAGGGGTCGTAGATGAAAATGGACCTCGGATTCGTGTTCCGGGACCCAAATTACCCCTAGAAACACCAAAATCCAAATTTCGAAAATTTGACCCCTGGGGACCCCCTGGGCAGGGTGCCCTAGGGGGGTCATGGAAGGGTCCCGAGGGGTCGTAGACGAAAATGGACCTCGGATTCGTGTTCCGGGGCCCAAATTACCCCTAGGGACGTCAAAATCCAAATGTCAAAAATTTGACCCCTGGGGACCCTCTGGGGAGGGTGCCCTAGGGGGTCATGGAAGGGTCCCGAGAGGTCCTAGACGAAAATGGACCTCGGATTCGTCTTCCGGGGCCCAAATTACCCCTAGGGACGTCCAAATCCAAATTTCGAAAATTGGACATCTGAAACCCATCTTTTACACCCTTTTATACTAATGGCTGAAACATAACCCCAACAGGTTTCGTCCATTTTCCCTTCAAGGTCACGTGACGCGGGCCCCCGAGGGGCCACGAGTCCATAAAGTTGGGGGGTGCAAGTACTAATGGTAGAGATCCCTCCACCAAAGTTTGGGACCAATCCGACCAGGGGGGGCTGAGAAAAACCGATTACAAATTAATGTCTGGAGAATAATATTAATATTAATAATAATAATAATATCTCCTAACGGCAATAAACGGGTTGCCGACGGTAGGGGACCCTCTATTCTAGGCAGGAGACCCTCTATTCGTGTTCAGGAGCTCGAATTACCCCTAGAAACATCAAAATCTCGATTTCGAAAAATTGACCCCTTTGGCCCTCTGGGGCATGGTAGCCTAAGGGGGGGGGGGGCTACCCTCAGGGGGTCATAAGGGGACCCAGAAGAGTCCTTACTATTGCAACACACAAACACAATAGGTTTCGTCCTGGAAACACACTTCACTACATACACTATTCGACTTGCCTATATAACCCCATTGAAACATTACCACAACAGGTTTCGTTCATTACATTTTTTTTGAGACCCCATTTTTGAGGTCACGTGACTCGACCCCCCCTAGGGGTAGGACGGTGCCCGAGTGTCCGGGGCATCTACTCCTCAGAGGCATTCCACCCACAAAGTTTGGGACCAATCCGACCAGGGGGGGCTGAGAAAAACGCGTTGGAAAACCGTTTTACACGTATTTTTCAACGCGAACCTCAATTTTTGAGGACACACCTCACCTCACCCACTGACACCTCATACACCCCCAAGTGTCCGGGGCATCTACTCCTCAGAGGGATTCCACCCACAAAGTTTGGGACCAATCTGACCAGGGGGGGCTGAGAAAAACGCGTTACAAAACCCGAGGACAACAATAATAATAATAATAACAACAACAACAATAACGACACGGACACGACAAATATAAGGGGTTGCCCGCTTTTTGCTTCGCAAATTGTCGGCAACCCAACAAGTCGGTTGACATCAACGGGTTGCCGACAGTGGGTAAAGGACCCTCTATTCTAAGCAGAGGACCCTCTATTCTAGGCAGATGATTCTCTGTTTGTGTTCAGAAGCTCAAATTACCCCTAGGGACGTCAAAATCCCAATTTCGAAAATTTGACCCCTGGGGACCCCCTGGGCAGGGTGCCCTAGGGGGGTCATGGAAGAGTCCCGAGGGGTCGTAGATGAAAATGGACCTCGGATTCGTGTTCCGGGACCCAAATTACCCCTAGAAACACCAAAATCCAAATTTCGAAAATTTGACCCCTGGGGACCCCCTGGGCAGGGTGCCCTAGGGGGGTCATGGAAGGGTCCCGAGGGGTCGTAGACGAAAATGGACCTCGGATTCGTGTTCCGGGGCCCAAATTACCCCTAGGGACGTCAAAATCCAAATGTCAAAAATTTGACCCCTGGGGACCCCCTGGGCAGGGTGCCCTAGGGGGTCATGGAAGGGTCCCGAGAGGTCCTAGACGAAAATGGACCTCGGATTCGTCTTCCGGGGCCCAAATTACCCCTAGGGACGTCCAAATCCAAATTTCGAAAATTGGACATCTGAAACCCATCTTTTACACCCTTTTATACTAATGGCTGAAACATAACCCCAACAGGTTTCGTCCATTTTCCCTTCAAGGTCACGTGACGCGGGCCCCCGAGGGGCCACGAGTCCATAAAGTTGGGGGGTGCAAGTACTAATGGTAGAGATCCCTCCACCAAAGTTTGGGACCAATCCGACCAGGGGGGGCTGAGAAAAACCGATTACAAATTAATGTCTGGAGAATAATATTAATATTAAATATCTCCTAACGGCAATAAACGGGTTGCCGACGGTAGGGGACCCTCTATTCTAGGCAAAGGACCCTCCATTCTAAGCAAAAGATTGTCTATTTTTGGCAAAAAAACCGATATTTATGAACACACGACTCATAACTCCCCAAACACATTTTTGGTAAAAATACCTACCAAAATATGCTCTTAGTCAGCATGCTATTCTATCAGCATTAATTTAGCATCATTCCGTCAAAAAATTTGATACAAATTCATTATTTCTCACTAAATCACTCGATTATCAAAAATTCACCCACGTTACTCCCTAGGGGGGGTACCCTGAGGGGGTCTTAGGGGGGTCCAGAGGGGTCCTAGTTAAAAATGGACCCCGGATTCGTGTTCAGGGACCCAAATTACCCCTAGAGACATCGAAATCCAAATTTCGAAAATTTGACCCCTGGGGACCCCCTGGGCAGGGTGCCCTAGGGGGGTCATGGAAGGGTCCCGAGGGGTCGTAGACGAAAATGGACCTCGGATTCGTGTTCCGGGACCCAAATTACCCCTAGAAACGTCAAAATCCAAATTTCGAAAATTTGACCCCTGGGGACCCCCTGGGCAGAGTGCCCTAGGGGGGTCCCGAGGGGTCGTAGACAAAAATGGACCTCGGATTCGTGTTCCGGGGCCCAAAGTACCCCTAGGGACAAGTGCTTGTCCAAATCCATCACAACACGCTATGCAATAGCTTTCGTTCTGGAAACACACTTAGTATTCGACTTACCTATATAACCCAATTGAAACATTACCACAACAGGTTTCGTTCATTACATTTTTTTTGAGACCCCATTTTTGAGGTCACGTGACTCGACCCCCCCTAGGGGTAGGAGGGTGCCCGAGTGTCCGGGGCATCTACTCCTCAGAGGCATTCCACCCACAAAGTTTGGGACCAATCCGACCAGGGGGGGCTGAGAAAAACGCGTTGGAAAACCGTTTTACACGCATTTTTCAACGCGAACCTCAATTTTTGAGGACACACCTCACCTCACCCACTGACACCTCATACACCCCCAAGTGTCCGGGGCATCTACTCCTCAGAGGGATTCCACCCACAAAGTTTGGGACCAATCCGACCAGGGGGGGCTGAGAAAAACGCGTTACAAAACCCGAGGACAACAATAATAATAATAATAACAACAACAACAATAACGACACGGACACGACAAATATAAGGGGTTGCCCGCTTTTTGCTTCGCAAATTGTCGGCAACCCAATAATAACAAGTCGGTTGACATCAACGGGTTGCCGACCGGTGTTAAAAGACCCTCTATTCTAGGCAATAGAGCCTCTATTCTAGGCAAAGGACCCTCTGTTTTAGGTAAAGGACTCTCTAGATTAGGCAAAGAACCCTCCTGGGGACCCCCTGGGCTGGGTGCCCTAGGGGGGTCATGGAAGGGTCCCGAGGGGTCGTAGACGAAAATGGACCTCGGATTCGTGTTCCGGGGCCCAAATTACCCCTAGGGACGTCAAAATCCCAATTTCGAAAATTTGACCCCTGTGGACCCCCTGGGCAGCGTGCCCTAGGGGGGTCATGGAAGGGTCCCGAGGGGTCCTAGACGAAAATGGACCTCGGATTCGTGTTCCGGGGCCCAAATTACCCCTAGGGACGTCAAAATCCCAATTTCGAAAATTTGACCCCTGGGGACCCCCTGGGCAGCGTGCCCTAGGGGGGTCTTGGAAGAGTCCCGAGGGGTCCTAGACGAAAATGGACCTCGGATTCGTGTTCCGGGGCCCAAATTACCCCTAGGGACGTCAAAATCCCAATTTCGAAAATTTGACCCCTGGGGACCCCCTGGGCAGGGTGCCCTAGGGGGGTCATGGAATAGTCCCGAGGGGTCCTAGACGAAAATGGACCTCGGATTCGTGTTCCGGGGCCCAAATTACCCCTAGGGACGTCAAAATCCCAATTTCGAAAATTTGACCCTGGGGACCCCCTGGGCAGGGTGCCCTAGGGGGGTCATGGAAGGGTCCCGAGAGGTCCTAGACGAAAATGGACCTCGGATTCGTGTTCCGGGGCCCAAATTACCCCTAGGGACGTCCAAATCCAAATTTCGAAAATTGGACATCTGAAACCCATCTTTTACACCCTTTTATACTAATGGCTGAAACATAACCCCAACAGGTTTCGTCCATTTTCCCTTCAAGGTCACGTGACGCGGGCCCCCGAGGGGCCACGAGTCCATAAAGTTGGGGGGTGCAAGTACTAATGGTAGAGATCCCTCCACCAAAGTTTGGGACCAATCCGACCAGGGGGGGCTGAGAAAAACCTGTTTCAAATTAGTGTCCGGAGAATAATAATAATAATAATAATAATATCTCCTAACGGCAATAAACGGGTTGCCGACGGTAGGGGACCCTCTATTCTAGGCAGGAGACCCTCTATTCGTGTTCAGGAGCTCGAATTACCCCTAGAAACATCAAAATTTCGATTTCGAAAAATTGACCCCTTTGGCCCTCTGGGGCATGGTACCCTGAGGGGGGGGGCTACCCTCAGGAGGTCATAGGGGGACCCAGAAGAGTCCTTACTATTGCAACACACAAGCACAATAGGTTTCGTCCTGGAAACACACTTTTCTGCATACATTATTCGACTTGCCTATATAACCCAATTGAAACATTACCACAACAGGTTTCGACACCAAATTTTTGAAATCACGTGACCCGGCCCCCCCCGAGGGGTCAGGGGGTCACCAAGGTGGGGGGCACAAGTACTCGTGGGGGGGACCCCACCACCAAAGTTTGGGACCAATCCGGCCAGGGGGGGCTGAGAAAAACGAGTCACAAAATTTTGAGGACAATAAT
>JASANF010001419.1:0-14003 GCA_030248245.1 Trissonchulus sp. WLG1_4 | reverse complement strand
AATAAACCCGACTGATTTACTAGTATATTGAAATATTGATGACTAGACCACTCGTAAATGCGATTATGTCATACAGTACTCTGCAAAATGTTCTCCAGCTTTGTTCTGCCCGGAAAAGTGACAAAGGTTGGCCAGACAGTGACGAACAAATTTTGTTGATAAGTTTTTAGTCCAAGAGCCGTGCACAGAGAGCTGTAGCTGTAAAGCAGGCCAGGTGTTGTCAGGTGTGGGCGTGTTTCAGCAGAAGCAACAGGAGAACGAGCAGTGCCTGGAGCAGCTGGGGTCCTACCTGGCGCACGTGGACGGTCTGGGCTGGGAGGAGCGGCAGCTGGCCCTGGTCCGGGGACTACTGGCTGGCAACGTGTTCGACTGGGGCGCCCAGGAGGTCGTCCAGCTCATGGAACAGCCGCAGGGACTCTCCTTCCGACAGGCACAGCGAAAACTGCAAGGTCAAACAGTCATGCACATGCTGTAGGTGTCCGTGGTGCTCGTACATTGTTGAGCTAGCTGGGTGGTCACTTGTTTACTGGCACTGTGGCAATGTACTGCTGACGCGACAGCACCCGAACGTTGCCTGTGGTCCCGGTATTGAGACCCTGGTATTCTGGTCTAGACAAAGTGAACAGAGTGCTTGTCTGTGTGTGTGTGTGTGTGGCCTGGACTAGTGAGTGTGTGTGTGTGTGTGGCCTGGACTAGTGAGTGTGTGTGTGTGGCTTGGACTAGTGAGTGTGTTTGTGTGTGGCTTGGACTAGTGAGTGTGTGTGTGTGTGTGGCCTGGACTAGTGAGTGTGTGTGTGGCCTGGACTAGTGAGTGTGTGTGTGTGGCTTGGACTAGTGAGTGTGTTTGTGTGTGGCCTGGACTTGTGAGTGTGTGTGTGTGTGGCCTGGACTAGTGAGTGTGTGTGTGTGGCTTGGACTAGTGAGTGTGTGTGTGTGGCTTGGACTAGTGAGTGTGTTTGTGTTTTAGAGCGACCGTGGCTGGTGGACGACCTGGACCTCTGGCTGTCCACTCTGCGCTCGGCCCCCCCTTTCCACTGCGTCTGCATCTTCCTGGACAACAGCGGCGCTGACCTGGTGCTCGGGGTCATCCCCTTTGCCAGGGAATTCATCAAACAAGGAACAAAGGTACCTCACACAACCACATAGGCCAAAGGGATCAGTGACCTGATCAAATGCGGTTGATTTAAAATATTTAGGCCATAGGACAACTTGTGACAAAAGGCCAACTACTATTCAACTCCTGTTGCAGACATGAGAAGTAGCTAACCTTGAGTGATACTGTGTTAGGTGATCCTGTGCGCGAACTCTCAGCCGGCCCTGAACGACGTGACGTTCAAGGAGCTGCAGATGGTGGCCCAGAAGGCGGCCCAGATCTGTCCCCTGCTCAGCCAGGCCCTGACCCAGGAGACCCTGCTGCTGGCCGAGAACGGACAGATGTCTGCTTGTCTGGATCTCAGGTCAGACCCTGGGGGATCCCGGACTAAGGCTAGAGGTCTAGTAAACCAGTATAGGGGCCTATGGGGTGGTGACTAACGGTAGACGGTGAATTTGGGGCAAGCAGTGACGCTGCAAGCAAGACATGCGAAATCAGGTCAGGGATCAAACTAGAGGCGTTTTTCGAGCAGGGTAAGTTTCCCATGTATCACGGTTTTTTAGATGCCTCGGAGAAACGGCGATTCGGCTATAGCCAATTATTATACACGGATTTGCCTAAAATAGCCGGCAATAGCTGTGGCGATTTTCAGCACATATTGCCGATTAGACTGTTTCGCCGCGGCTATAGCTCGCCGTGGCTATTTTGGCGATTTTTAAATGGCCAAGTTTTGACTGAAGAGACGTAGCTATAGCCAGACCATGGCTATTTTTGAAATCTAGTAGAGACCACTTAGGAGTGGCGATTCGGCTATAGCCGCCAATAGCCGTTTTGAATACACTGTTTCGTCTGAAATAGCCGGCTATAGCTATAGCTCGCCGTGGCTATTTTTTCACTAGTGCTAATTCGCCGCGGCTATAGCTCGCCGTGGCTATTTTGGCAATTTTCAAATGGCCAAGTTTTGACTGAAGAAACGTGGCTATGGCTATTTTTCTGAAATCTAGGAGACCACCTAGGAGTGGCGATTCGGCTATAGCCGCCAATAGCCGTTTTGAATACACTGTTTCGTCTGAAATAGCCGGCTATAGCTATAGCTCGCTATGGCTATTTTGGCGATATCCAAAACGAAATAAAAAATGCAAAACTTGATGACTTTGTGGAATCGAACCAACAACCCTACGATTGCGAAGCGAACGCTCTGTCGCTAAGCCACAAAGTCATCTGGAATTGTGACAATAACTGCAGATTTTGAACGAACGACGAAAACTTGCTTCAATGGGGCACAGTAAAAATTGATATTGAGCAGTAATTGAATTATAGAAAAAAGGGGGGACACCCCCCGTGGCAAAAAAATAATTCTTTACACATCGTGACCATGTTCTTACTTTATCAGTAACTCTTTTAGCACTGAACTGTGAGATTAATTTACTTATATAGATAGTTTATTGTCAGACTTTCAGGTGCCCTGTAGCTCAATGGTGAAGCAGTCGGACTGGTAACCGATAGGTTGGCAGTTCGATTCTGACAGGCCACACAACTTTTTTCAATTTATAGCTTTGATACTGAAACACTGTTCTAAGCCGGCAATAGCCCAGCTATAGCCGGACACTAACAGCTATTTCTAGTCAAAACACGGCTATAGCGCTAATAGCCGATTGACAGCGTGGGCTCAACAATTCTGTGAAACGGCTATAGCCGAGCTATAGCCAGGCTATACCGGCTATTCCTAGTCAAATAGTGGCTATAGCGCTAATAGCCGATTGACAGCGTGGGCTCAACAATTCTGTGAAACGGCTATAGCCGAGCTATAGCCAGGCCATACCGGCTATTCCTAGTCAAATAGTGGCTATAGCGCTAATAGCCGATTGACAGCGTGGGCTCAACAATTATGTGAAACGGCTATAGCTGAGCTATAGCCAGGCCATACCGGCTATTCCTAGTCAAATAGTGGCTATAGCGCTAATAGCCGATTGACAGCGTGGGCTCAACAATTCTGTGAAACGGCTATAGCCGAGCTATAGCCAGGCCATACCGGCTATTCCTAGTCAAATAGTGGCTATAGCGCTAATAGCTGATTGACAGCGTGGGTTCAACAATTATGTGAAACGGCTATAGCTGAGCTATAGCCAGGCCATACCGGCTATTCCTAGTCAAATAGTGGCTATAGCGCTAATAGCCGATTGACAGCGTGGGCTCAACAATTCTGTGAAACGGCTATAGCCGAGCTATAGCCAGGCCATACCGGCTATTCCTAGTCAAATAGTGGCTATAGCGCTAATAGCTGATTGACAGCGTGGGTTCAACAATTCTGTGAAACGGCTATAGCCTAGCTATAGCCAGGCCATACCGGCTATTCCTAGTCAAATAGTGGCTATAGCGCTAATAGCCGATTGACAGCGTGGGCTCAACAATTCTGTGAAACGGCTATAGCCGAGCTATAGCCAGGCCATACCGGCTATTCCTAGTCAAATAGTGGCTATAGCGCTAATAGCCGATTGACAGCGTGAGCTCAACAATTCTGTGAAACGGCTATAGCCTAGCTATAGCCAGGCCATACCGGCTATTCCTAGTCAAATAGTGGCTATAGCGCTAATAGCCGATTGACAGCGTGAGCTCAACAATTCTGTGAAACGGCTATAGCCTAGCTATAGCCGGGCTATACCGGCTATTCCTAGTCAAAACACGGCTATAGCGCTAATAGCCGATTGACAGCGCGGGCTCATCAATTCTGTGAAATGGCTATAGCCGAGCTATAGCCGGGCTATACCGGCTATTCCTAGTCAAAAGGCGGCTATAGCGCTAATAGCCGGTTGACAGCGCGGGCTCATCAATTCTGTGAAATGGCTATAACCGAGCTATACCCGGGCTATACCGGCTATTCCTAGTCAAAACACGGCTATAGCGCTAATAGCCGATGCGCGTTGTACCCCTTCTACACTTCTATTATACTTCCATTACTTACGTAACCTTTTGATTAAAGCGAAGACACTGCTATTAGCTGAATACAGGGGGCGGGGGGAAGGGGGGATGGTTATAGCTGCGTAGACTGGGAGGCGGTAGGGTGGTTCCTATCGCTGTCTCAGGAGTAGGCGTAGATAAGCGTTTTGCTCAGTGAAGCTAGGAGGTAATGTGCAAAAAATAGTCTACAAGTGCAGCGAAGGGGTTAAATGCAGCTGGCCGCTATATCTGTCTGAGTGGGGTATAATAAATCGTGATACATGGGAATGTGACCTCGAGCAGCAACAAATTTCTTAAAAATCCTCAACACAAATAACGCAGCAGACACGAAATTTCGTGAAAGTAGAGATATTAAATTCGCACTGTGTCCCCCACCATTTATGCAGAAAACATACAGAGGAATCTGCTAGAATATAATTTAATACGACATTGCAAAAATGAGATTCAGACACTGCTACTTACACTAACTACTAATGAGACGCGCGTTTAATTATGCTTAGGGACACTGATATTGCGTTTAAGGTGGTAGTTGCGTTTCGAGGTTTTTGTGATTTCTATGGTTGGTTGGTTGGTTTATTCAAAAATAAGGCATATACAGTTTAGTTGCCAACATAAAATCCAAACGGACATGACATACTATGTTATTATTATATGGCAAATAATGCATTAGTAGAGCACAGTATAACATAATAATGAACAATAACTATTATAATATATGATTTCATATAATTTTAGTAAAATGCTATAATTTAGTGAAAAGTTAGTATGAATAAAAAAGAAGATTAGAAGAGGATAACTTTGTTTAAAGTTGTTAAACTTTAAACTTTATGTAAACTTTGCGCCTACAGTACTCAACTTACGAATAATGTTGAGCACGAATTTTTGGCACAGTAATCTAAAGGTCAAAATCCTCAGCATGTCCCTCATTTTTTTGAATTTTTACCTCTGGACATTTTTAGAGGGTTTTCATCATTAGAAAATACCTTAAATTTTCGGTGCTTTTGTTTTTAAGCTATTTCTCCGTAAATTGACTAGATATTACAAAAGTGAGGGAGATGCGTGAGGATTTTAGATGTGTGCCAAACCTCACCAACTGTCAGCTCCAGCCTCCAACAGGTAATACTGCATGATTCAGAGCTGTGGTGCAAACTTTTTATAAAAAAACTTGAATTTTTGGAAAGAACCTTTTTTTGAACGCTTGTCTTAAAAAGAAAACCAACGGTTAACTATCAATAAATAGCATGCTTTTAGACAGAAAATAGTTCTACTTTATGCAAAAGACCGCTTGCGATTTGAAGCTGTAAACGCTGCGCTATGGTCTTCCAGAAAAACACCTAAAAACGCAACTACCCCCGCAATAACAGTTTAGGAGCTTAGTTGGGGTTATCTTTGCAGAAGAAACAGAGCTCAGATTAGCAGAGGATTTACAAATATATTGATCAATGGCTGAGTCAATTGGCAAAATGCTTCATTGTAATATTTCAGTCGGATCGATGGGACGCTGGCAGGTGTGATGGAGCAGAGTGGCGTAGACCTGGTGGTGCTGGAGGGCATGGGACGGGCCATCCACACCAACTACCAGGCCCAGTTCACCTGCCCTGTGCTCAAGGTAGCCGTGATCAAGAACCAGTGGCTCGCTCAACGATTCGGGGGGGACATGTTCGGCATTGTATTCCGATACCACACGCCCACGCCCACTCCCGACGCCCAGGGCGACTGCCATTGATGTCTCATGCTTTCCACTCACAGTGTCGTACAACATGACTTAGGCTCTGATTTTAGTAGCCATATTTTTGCATTTTAATTATTGTGCTATTTCATAAGTTAGAAGAAGATCAGGTAAGATTAAATGAACAGAGAGGGGAAAGCAGGAGGTCATGGGTGCATTTCACAAGGGTGGTTTTACTAAACCATGGTTTTACGTACGTTTTTATATGATTTGCATGTAATTTCGTTACGAAATATCGCCTGATTCGTTACGAATTTTGCAGATTTTCTTAAACCATGGTTTTAGCGCAGTTGAAGTTTGAAACCTGCACTACAGCAAATCTGTGTTTTGCTGAAATTTCAGCTGAGCTATAACCATGGTTTAAGTAAATCTGCGAAATTCTTAACGAATCAGGCGATATTTCGTAATGAAATTATGTGCAAATTATATGCTCACGTACGTAAAACCACCTTTGTGAAATTCAGCCATATAGTTTTGCAGATCAAGTTGACCATCTAAATTTGCTTGGACCTTCATGACGCGATTCTCTTAAAGGTCCACTGCAATCAATAGCATCCGATTTATCTAATTTATGAAATGGCTCTAGACTAGCTCATACTTGTCCGCGTGTGGACTATATAATAAGCCTGTACGGATTTCTCTTGCATAAACAAATGCAATTTTTGTGCAATGAAGATCCTACAGTAGTCCAGCGTT
Source organism: Trissonchulus sp. WLG1_4 (assembly GCA_030248245.1). Classification (NCBI taxonomy): domain Eukaryota; kingdom Metazoa; phylum Nematoda; class Enoplea; order Enoplida; family Ironidae; genus Trissonchulus; species Trissonchulus sp. WLG1_4. Next base: position 7,527 of record JASANF010001419.1, on the reverse strand, counting down.
CATACCGTGAATCAGCTGTCTAGAGCTATCTAGTTATTGTGATCAGTTGATTAGTGGATTTGCGGACAAGTATGAGGCTTTGAGACTATTTGGGACTGTGATATTGTAGTAGTTGTAAAGTATTGTACCAGCCTGGTCTTGGACTGTGTGCGTAATGTTGCCATACTCATCACTTGTCTGTTTATAATCTCATGTTTGCCTGTTCATGTCTCTTATTGTTCTGAGACTGTCTCACTTGTGTATGATTGTATGACAAGTTAAGTCCTAATTTCCTCAGCACAGCATCCCCAAAAATAGATGGTGTTTCCAAGTTTTAGTTTTTAGTAAAATACTACGTTTTAGTACTATTTTTTACTAAACATACTTGCGACAAGGATAGGGCTTGCGTTCTCTTATTGAGACGTTCTACACACTTGGGTTCACTCTGGCACCTGCACAAGCACAAGTTCAATGCTTATATGCCTTTGCCACTGTGAATGTGGACTTGGTGGACTGCACCACATCGGATTAACTGACGATTAGCTTGAACCGATTTAGCACAGGTTTAATTTTCTTAAATCAGTTCTAAGTCTGCTTAAGTCTGCTGCACCAGTGAAGATTAGCGCAGTTGGCGCTCAAGTTTTAGTTGAAAGCTGGAGTTTAGTTGAGATTTAACTAAATCGATTTAAGTGGAGGTTAGCATCAGCTCAGACTTGAGTTAATCCGATTTGGTGCAGTGCACTGAATATGTTTAGTTTAGCAATAATATAGTGCACTAGTTTTACACATTCTATATATTTTATTGTTCATCAATTCTGTGATCATGGTATTGTCGAGATCTTGTTTTTCTACATTTACTAGAAACGTTTCCACAACTTTAATTTACAAAAGTTCGCACGATTTTCAAGAAGTATTATTTTGAGCAAGAATGCTTGCAGTGTACAATATACATGACATGAGTATAAAACAAAGTAAACCCAGTACCCAATATGTATTCGATTAATTTGATTTGTTGAGGACATACTCTATTAGTCTATTTGTAAAAGTATATAATTTTGTTTTATTAATTGATTTAACTTTACTGGCCGTTTAAGGTTAAGAAAGCCATGGCACAGAGTTACAATTAGACTAGTATGGATTTGAGAAGGGAGGAGGGCGCAGCCAGGCTCATACTTTTGCTTGTGAAGTGAAGTGTATGAGCCTAGGTCTGGTGTTCACAGCTTGGGGCTCCGGACGGAGGGGTGTATGCTGGGCGGACGGGCGGGGGCGGGCTGGGAAACGAGCTGGCACTTGCAGGCGGAGGGGAGACGGATGTCGCGCAGCTTCAGGCCCGCCTCCTCGTCCCACGCCAGCAGCTGGTGCGTCCCGAACTCCTGGTAGCACTCCGTACCAAAGTCCGGCAGACTCGACTTGACGTAGCGACACGCACTGCCCAGGCTGCAACAAACACAAACATAACATATCGCATAGTGGTCTGGTGCGGTGGGGAAGGGATCTATTGAATTGTGACGGGTTATCAGTGCTGCTATTTCTGTACATAATGAAATATATATAATAATAATAAACAAGCTGAAGCTATTTGTGTGGTCTCTGTTTCGTTTGTATATATAGACTGGAATCGTAGGGTTGGCTGGTTGCTCGGCAAGCTGTACTCCATTCAGTTTCTTTCTCCCTGTCAACTTACTGAATCAGTAGGTAGGTGAAAAGTGACAGATCCACCGGTCCTTGGCGTACCGTATTTCCTCGAATAGAACCCCAGGGCTTTTATATTTTCGTGAAGATTCAAATGGGGGTTCTATTCAAGGGAAGGGCTCTATTCAAGGCAGGGGCTTTATTTTTTCGTGAAGTTTCAAATGGGGGTTCTATTCAAGACAGGGGCTATATTTTTTAGCGAAGCTTCAGTAACGGTTGGAATCGAAACGTCAGTTGTAGATTGCGAAAATTTCGGAACTATTGAAAATGAGTCGTAACGCACCAAAATTTCACTCGATCCTCGTACCCTACTCAGTACCAAGCCACCAAGCTCCTGACGTGACGATTCAAGCTCAGAGATGCCTGAACACGCACACCCACACGACTCCAACCCTTCCATGATGTAACGGGTTTAAAATTTTTGACGTGTTTCTCCGGCAAAATTTTACTGTAAATTTTGCAAAATGTTTTACCAAAATTTTGCCATTGCCATTTTTGCTAATTTTAAAACACGGCCTTTGGGAACCACCCCTCCGTACCTCGATGTTTTGTGAAGGGGTTCCTCCCATATGCCTACCCCTCTAACATGTATGAAGCCTTCATACCACACAAACGCAATGACTATCTTAGCCAACCCTGAATCAGGAAAATAGCAAATTTAAGCTTGGTTCCGCTTACTTTTTCGCGAAGACTGTTCCTGTCCTTAAGATTTCTCCCTATACGCAAATCAAACCATTCCGAAAACGGAAAAACTATGCAAAATTACTTAGCTACCAAAGTACCAAACAACGGCATTTTTCACTAAAGTCTAACTAATACATGCTGGACTTCAGACCAAATAAACACGATATTTCATTACAAAAAGAACGAATTGCAAGCATCAAGAGTATAGCGACTAGTCACAAAAATCACGTAACTTGTTTTGGTTCAACCCTATAACCCTATAGTATTAACACAGCAAGCGTGCGCCTATCATTGACTGCTAAAAATAAACTACAATATCTGCTGTAGCTGATGCACAAAAAGTTGACTGCCAGAGTTGCGATCACATATCATAATGAGGCTATAAAGAAAATGCTACTTTTGCGATGAAAAAAAATCAAATTTTCACACTGCGTAATCAAGCATAGGTTTTGTTGTGTGGCAGCCAGACTAAAATTGGGCGACTAAATGCAAAAATTAATGTGCTATTTCTGAAAAACAATTCGAAGATCAGTTGACTAGAATAAGCTAGCCAAGCTTTATAGCCCCAGATTGGCATCCACAAAAACCCATAGGTCTCAAACGTGGGGGGTTACGCCCACATTTCAGTCTATACCCTCACTTTGTGGGAGGATTCCCCCCACAGTTGAGACCTGTCTTCATCTGCGTAGGGGGGTAATTCTCCCCACAGTTGTGGTCACTTTCGGGAGATTAATGGTTGCAACATGTTCGCTGCGGCCAAGCTGGGTTCCTGAACAGTCTAGAAGACCCCGTACTCAACGAAGGGGGGTACCCCCCTCAGTTCAGTTCCCCGTCTTCAGCTGAGGGGGAGTACCCCCCTAATTTCAAGACACTGACAAGGACTTTCGTTGATGTGCTGAACTGAGGGGGGGTACCCCCCACCCTCAACAGAAAAAAATACATGACGAAACAAAGAATAAAAGAAATACATGTAGCGCGTTAGTTGCTCTGTAGTAATGTGTTGCTGGTGGGTTACTGAGCTGAGGGGGGGGGGGGAGGGTAAAACGTATATCTTTACTTGTTGCTTTGGATTTAGCCCAATTATCAATATTGTGCAATATCAATATCAATATTAGAACGAGTCTAAACGTTATTCGCAAAGCCCGTTTAAGTTAAACGGGCTCGTTTAACAGAATTCTTTATTTGTTTCTTTTATAAATTCTATTTGTAGAACATTGTGCTTTAATACGTACCGACAAACCGACAAAGCTATTAATTTAGGTAATAAAATTATTTTTTATTAAAAGCTAATTTAAAATTCAAGTTAATTACGTTGTTAAAAAACAAATTTGACAATTGTTAAATAAGCTAATTAACTCTTTGACGCCTAGAGGTTCTCTCTTTAGGCAGCCAGACTTTGACACCTTCCAGTTTTTTGGCCATTGCTCGAGCTATGTGCGTCGTAGAGAGTTCGCGAAACCACCATTCGATAGAGAAATTAATGGTAAACAAAACTTAATCAGGCGATTAAGGGTCTAGGACCCGCTTTTTTACATTATATGCTCTCAAAGTTGAGAATTTGAGAAAACTACGCCATCGCTCGGGTATAATAATGTACCTCACCCTAGAGTATTAACACAGCAACAATGCGCCTATCCTAGTTGGGTGCTAGAAATAAACTACAATATCCGCTATATCTGATGCATAAAAAGTTGACTGCCAGAGCCAGAGTTGCGATAAAATATCATAATGAGGCCATAAAAGAATACAATTTTTGCGATGAAAAAAATCAGATTTCACACTGCTTAATCAAGCATAGGTTTCGTTGTGTGGGAGCAGGCCACTAAATGCAAAGATATGCGATTTCTGAAAAAATAATTCAAAGGCCCGATTTATCGAAGCAAAATGTTCGTCGTTGAAAATGTTCGTCGTTGAAAAACAAATGTTCGTCGTTGAAAAATCAAATGTTCGTCGTTGAAAATATTCGTCGTTGAAAAAACAAATGTTCGTCGTTGAAAAACAAATGTTCGTCGTTGAAAAACAAATGTTCGTCGTTGAAAAAAATGTTCGTCTTGAGCTCCGTTGAAATGTTCGTCGTTGAAAATTTTTTCAACGACGAGCTTTTGTCTTTTAGAACATGATAATTTTTTATGTTCTAAAAAATTTTAAGAAAAAATTAAGAAAAAATTAAGTCCCCTAAGAAAAATTTTTCAACTACGAACAATTTCAACGACGAACTTTCAACGACGAACATTTGTTTTTCAACGACGAACATTTGTTTTTCAACGACGAACATTTGTTTTTCAACGACGAACATTTGCTTTTTCAACGACGAACATTTTCAACGACGAACATTTGTTGTTTCGATAAATCGGGCCCAGTTGACTAGAATAAGCTAGCCAAGCTTTATAGCCCAAATTGGGCATCCACCACGTGGCGTGCCTGGGATTCACAGTGCGCATAAAAGGGTTAATTTACTAAGTAACATACAATTTACTAATGTAACATAATAGGCTCAGTGCCTATTATTATTATTATTAATAAATGTCACTTCAGTAATTTTTGTAATTTTTTAATCATTTTTAGCAATTTAAGTTAACTAGATCGTTGACTTTACAAACTTTATAGCTTTATAAACTGTTATTAGGAACAATGCATAAGTAAACAGTATGGTAAATAACATTTTCCTATTATAAAACTAGATCAGCCACATTAACTATCATATGAAAGTATATTAACATCTAAAGAGTAAAACAGACATGATAATACACGATATTATTAGCCTATTAGTTGAATAAGAACAAAGTAAAACTATAAAAGTCAAAAAAGTCCAAAAATACTTAAGTAAAATAATTAAAAAATACTTAGACTAACCTTAGACTAGCCAAAAGGCTAGTCTAAATTTAACACTAGTGTAACGGTATACCTCCCCACTTAATATTAACCCAACCACGAACATTACAAGTCAAACATGAAACATTGCAGAAATATATATTCAAGCTCAGTATTACTAAAATACCCCGTAAGACGTAGAAAGCTAAGAATACGTAAGAAGTGACGACCTGAGTAACGCAGATTATGGTAGGTAATCGTGTCTGTTACGGTAGAGCAAATACACCCTGTAAAGGCATACTACCGTAGGTATCAAAAACAAAATCATCATGTGTCACATCCAAGTTCAGTTCAAATTCCAAACATATTTTAAAGTAAGATAAAAACAAATCAACTTTGGTATGCGTGCTGCTTAACCACCAAACTCTAACAAAAACAAGACTTCGGTGAACTGAGGTCCAACAAACAATTTAAAATCCAGCAAAAACACCGAATTCGGCGAAATCGAATTCGGTGAGTGAAATGCCATAATTTATAAAAAGTTTAAATTCTGAAAATTCAACTTAACTTTGGACCAAAACAACTCTTAAAACTCTATAAAAAATCTAAATTCTGAGAATTATATAAAAACAATTTATTCTGATTGGCCGAAAAAGATTTTAACAAAGACGTCAGTAAATTCCAGAAATGCCTGGGTTAGCAAACAACTTAGGTATATAAACCCGGCATCTCAGAGTCAATTGTTCCTGGTCTGTATCCTGGTGTGAAAGTCCTGTCAAGAGCGCTAGCGCTACGTCTCGTGTCTGTATCTGTCGTGTGAAGTCACCGTTGCTACGTGCTGTGCCGTGATAATAAAGCAACTGTAAGTCGTTTGTGTTTGGTTTGTTAGTATTGTGTTTGGTTTGTTAGTATCAGTCAGACTATTAAGACAACGCAATGTACGGACCTGGTACCGGAGGGCAAACGGCTATGGCCCTACAAGTGTGACTGGGTATTCACCCTAGACGATCAAGTGTTGCACAGGGAATACCCGGTTACACTAGCGAGCGTTTAAGTTAAACGAACGTTTAACTTAGACTGAGCTCGTGAATCAGGAATAGAACATAATCAAATTTAGAACACGAAAATAGAACAAAATTTACACGCTAATCATACGCAGACTTAGACTGGGTGTAAACGTTCGTTTAGCTAGACTGCGTTTAAACGCAGTCTAAGACTTAGACTGGGTCTAAGTTAAACGCGCTTTGTGAATCCCACCCAATGTAGCTCATGATTAGTGTTTTGTTAAAGTCTGACCACAAGTGCTGAAACAGGTGGCGTGATTTTCGTGACTGCACGCTCTACTCTTGACGCTTGCAATTCGGTGTTTTGTAATTAAATCGCGTGTTTCTTTTTGCCTCAGGGTCCAGCATTTTTTGGTCAAACTTTAGTTTGTCTTGTTGATTAGCGAGACATGCGGCTGTGCGTATGAATTGATCCAAAATGTCAAATAGTACTAGCAGGAATATTGCAGCATAGCTGTATTTCATGGATTATGCGATTATACTTGTTTTATGATAGTAAGTATATGGGTGTGTGTATTGAGCGTCTACTTGTTTTGTTTTCAGACAGTGCGTAAGGCAGTGGAGAGCCAGCCGACGGCCGCAGACGCCACCGAACGCGCCAGAAACTTCAAACATCGATACGTACAGCATCTGAAGCTGCTCAGGCAACAGCCCTTGTATGGCTTGCTTTACAACACTACCGCTAAGTTCCATAACGTCAAAATATGGCGGCTAATATTGGGTGGTGTAGACTAGCTTGGCAGATGTGTATGAGTTAGCAAGTCTAGATGGTCTCATGTATGCACTCAATATCACACGCTTATGTAAGTTCTTTTAACTTGAGGCTTCGGACTCAACTGTAGTGCTGAGTTATTTTGCATCATCTGTTCCTAAACCTCCAACCAAAAGTCCAGTCCAATCAAAGTATGGGCAAAGTAGGGTAAGAGGGTGTATTTTTTTGCTTATACAGTTTGGTGAAAAGGTGTGGCGTTGAGCAGGTTTGCAAAATCATCTGTTTTTGTGTATGTACTTTTCATGTAGCTCAGTGAGGATCAACAGTATGGAAACAGTTTTTAATGATGGAAATTGAAACTTATGCTTCGGTTTTAGCGCATACGGGTGCTTGAATGTGCGGAGTCTGCTGGACCTGAACGAACAACTGCTGGCCGAGTTTTATTTCCCAGACGCATACTTCATGGTTAGTCTCCGTCCCGTATTCAGTCAGATTCAGACCTAAACTTAGCTGGTTAATTATTATCTCGACTTATTGTCTCTGAGCTAGCCAATCAGAAGTAACTTGTTGTATTCAGTAGTCATA
>JASANF010001418.1:0-22711 GCA_030248245.1 Trissonchulus sp. WLG1_4 | reverse complement strand
TTAAGCACGTCAGAACCTGAAGAATTCAAAGTCGTACAAAAAGGCAACCGTGCTCTAGCGACGGTTTCACCGAATGTAGAGACTGTTTTTACAGTGTATGGACGGTTTTTACAATAGTTATTATTATTAGAAGTTAATAGTTGTTTTAGTTTTTAACTCGAACTGGAAAACACGAGACCGCGAAAACATATAACATAGCTGTTTCTCATGTTATGTATTGGAGTTCGCAATCGGGTCGGGTCGGGTTGAGATTTTTCGACCCGCTGGTTGAGCGGGTCCGTTCGGGTCAAAAATTTTGGGTATAAAACCTCAATTTTGACGTTAAATTTTGCCATTTCTACCATTTTCTCAAAGCTACTGTTCTCGTGGCATAATGACTATACTAGAGCGGAGATTCGGGAGGCTTTCACCTTCACCTACATGTCACGACTCACGAAAACCGATAACAAAAATTGACAAAGAAAATTTTCGTTTCAGAGTTTGTAACAGCAGCTTGACGAAAGTCGGTTGGGTCGGCGTCTATCTCGGGTAGGGTCCGGTCGGGTTGAAAAAATTTGACCCGTTGTGAACTCTATTATGTATTGGTGTTGCTTAAAAAGTTTTGCTGCCGCGTATTATATTCGAAGAATATCCTCGGCATTCTAAGTATGTCGCAGCGAAATCTAGGTGTCGAAAATTAGTCTAACTTTACTCGCAAAACGTGCTTGTTGTTTATAAAGTGTTTTTCCTGTTGTGCCACAGCACAACAGGTCTTTAATTTTGATTTTGGCGTTATAACACTAAACTGTGCAAGAATTGCGTCTACCTGTGTGTGTAACGTCGGCTCGTGTGTGTATGTGCGTGTGTCACCTAGATTTACAGTGTATTCGTCTCTTAATTCTGTGCAGCTTCCCTTAAGTTAATCGACTGTATTCTGCTAAAAGACCAAAATGTCAAGTCGAAAATATTCAAAAAGAAACTGCCGGCGTGGAGTTGAACCACCAACCTTCCGTTTACGGATCGGACGCTCTACCAACTGAGCTAACCGGCCACATACAAATAGTCGATGCCAAGCGGACTCAACTAAAATGTGAAACGGAGCTAATTGTCTGTCTAAACATAAAAAACAAAAATTTGCAATAAATTTTAAATTCAAATCGAGAATCTCATACGTTTAAGCACCGTGGGTGCTTACCATTTATCAACAAATTCCATATTGCTAAAGGTGTGTCTCTTGAAACAGTGATGGTAAATATTCAGCGTGACCAATCATTGACGGTTTACCTCACCTCGGTAACGTCGTACATGAAGCTTGAAGCATGAAACGTACTTAAGTAAGATTTTCGATTTTCGTATTTTTTTGCAGGTTTACGTACATTTTGACCAGATAATATTCGTCGGCAGCACTCAATATTTCCTGCTAAATGTAGTCATTTGATGGTCATGAAAAATAATTATCTGCTGCACAACTAGTTTTAGCTGACCTACTGGTCAGCTTACTTAAACGTAATTTCTTAATACTTACTGAAGGTTTTGCCGCAATTGGGATTGTTTATCACGTAATCTGCGCTCACCAAGTTTCAGCTGACTTCTGGTCAGTCACCTTTACTTCACTTTTAGTGTAAAATTTAGGCCTATGCTTGCTGGGGGTAGGGATGTTTTTAGTTATCGAAATCTTAATCAGTTCAGTTAATCAGGTAACTGATTAGATTAAAATTAGTTCAGTTAAGGTATCAATTAATTTTGCAAAATTTTAATTAGTTTAGTTACACTGTAAGTTAACTTAACTGTAACTGATAACTTTAACTGAAAAATATTTTCAGTTATTTCTTTGAAAAGTGCTGGTTTCTTTTTCCCCTAATCCCGATATTTGCTAAAGTTTTCACGTAGTTTCTACTAAATTATAGAACTTAATTAACTTCTAATTCGTAACCATTTAATTACTAGTACTAATCTACTCAAAAAAAACCTCTTGTCAACATCGGATCAAACATTTATTTCAAAACGAAAACTGTAAACTTCTGTAACAACTGCCAAGTTGCAACTGTAAATGACATGAACTCTTGGAAGAATGGGTGAAAAGAAATGCCCAGAATAGAATAAAACATAAAACAACGAATCAAATAAAATAACAGGCAGAACCTTAAGTGGTTCTAAACTGGAAAATCAAGTCTGATCATTCATTTAATTAGCGTTTTGTCCTTCCAATGCTTTTAGCGACAATTCTACAGAGACAAAAACTTGAAAATCATTGCAAAAAGTAAACAAGCAGAACGCCACAAAGGATTGTATGCATGTTTCGACGCATAACTGAAAATGATTTTCAGTTATTGCATGTAACTGAAAAGAATATCAGCTAACTGATTTTAATCAGTTTTTTACAACCGAAGCAGTTCAGTTACAGTTAAGTTAACTGCTTTTAGGAATTGTGCAGTTAAGTTATCAGTTTTTAACTGCTTTTCAAAACCAGAGCAGTTCAGTTATCAGTTATTATCAGTTAACTGTAACTGCTTAACTTTAACTGAAAATGAATCAGTTAGCAGTTAACTGAAAACATCCCTAGCTGGGGGTTTGTCACAGATTGAGCTTGTCGAAGATGTACATCAAACGTAGTCTGTCTTTGCAGTGGTGGTCGCGCAACGAGAAAACGGATTCTTTCTCACAATTTCAATTTCAACCTAGTGTAGCATGAGCTCTAAACTGTAACGCATGCTAGACGCTAGTGTCTCGATATAGCGCGCCAATTGATTATATTTACATATACTTAAAGTCCACAAGGTTGTCAACAATTTCATTTATAAACAAAATTTATTTCAATTCTTAACTAGTCGAGTGGGTAACTACAACGGGTTGCCGACGCAGGCAGGGGACCCTCTATTCTAGGCACAGGACAATTTAATCTAGGCAGTGTACCCTTTATTTTAGGGAGAGAAACCTCTATTCATGGCAAACAAACCTTGGCAGACCTACGATTTATGCTCAGAGCCAGGGGCTGAAATTACCATCACCAACATGAAAATCTCAATTTCGAAAATTTGACTTCGTAGGTCCCCCTAGGAGGGGGTACCCTGAGGGGGTCATAGGGGGGTTCAGGAGGATCTTAGGCAAAAACAGACTTCAGAGACGTGTTCAGTGACCCAAATTAGCCGTACACACATCAAAATCTCAATTTCGAAAATTTGACCCCTGAGGACCCCAGGGCCACGACTCGGCATCCTGAGGGGGACGTAGGCGGGTCCAAGGGGGTTCTATGCAAAAATGAACCCTGATTCGTATTCAAGACCCCAAATTACCCCTAGGAGTGAGTTTTTATAAAAAAATTTAAAACAATTTCGACCTTAAAAGTACCAAAGGGCCCAAGTACCCTTGGGCACTTTTGGGGGAAATCTGAAGCTCCAGGGCGGTCGCAGTCAAAAACCGACCCCGAATCCGGAATCAAGGACTTAAATTGCTCCTAGAAAAAAATTTGTATCCAATTCCAAGACCATAAAAATTTTTCAGTACACTAGGGGGGACGGACCCTTGGTGTTTGTGATTTTCAGATAATCCAAAAATTTTCGGGGTCACGTGACGCTGCCCCGTGGGGTTAGGGAGTCACCAAGTTGGGGGGTGCATGTAGTCGTGGGGGGGACCCCCCACCAAAGTTTGGGACCATTCCCCCAGTAACGCCTGACTCCTGAGCAAAAGTTGTTTCAAATTTTGCTTACGAAAAAAACAAACAAAAAATAAAAAGTAACCCACAATAGGTATATGAATACAATGGGTTGCACCCCTGCTTCGCTGGCAACCGAAAAATAGAAGCAGCACAGTATCTGCGGAGTTGTACAAACACAAGCACTATGTAGTACATTCGTTGATACAAATTACTTTTTGCAAACGATTAAATCAATATTAATATTTACAGGGTCATGTTCAGTATTGGTGGGTTTATGTCTTTGGTACAATTGTTTGCGATGTGGGTTGTTCCCGAGTCACCCTATTGGCTGATGTCCATGCAAAAACAGCATCGATTATTGCAAGTATTGCACAAATTGCGGCCCACTGTTGCTCTGGTCCGCGAAGATTACTTGGACATCAAACGAGCCTGTGAACAGTCTAATGATGAATGGAAACGATCGAGTGAGTCAAGGCTAATTCCGTCGCATCGACTAACCTGTGTCAGCAAAAGGTGATAAAGAAAGGCTGATTTAATTTTAGGCTGATAACAAGCACGTTTTGCGAGTAAGATTAAACTTATTTTGGATAGATTCCGTTGCGACGTTCTTGCTGTGGATATTCTTCGAATATAAAACGCGGCACATAATTTTTTTAAAACCAACATACAATTTAAATAAACTTGTCAACGTCAGTTTTTAGCTTAGCCAATTGTCACCAGTAACCGTCAAAAAGTCTAAAGCAGAAAAAAACTGTAGAGCTTCAGTTTTGCTTAATCTTGATACCTCTCCATAGGAGATTATCAGCAAACGAGATCACTGTGAGCAGTGTTTAAGTTCAAATTGGTCACTATATTGCTAAACCTCACACAATAGCCATCTTAGGCCGCCGCGTAATAACAGCATAAAGTTCTGTTAACGTTTTTGAGGTTTTTGTGACTTGTTATATAAAACTAAAGGTGTTTGTGTCGTCGAAGAAGTTTTGCCCGGAGGTTGCTATACAAAAGCCCCTTTTTTCAAATTTCACATTGGCTGAGAAACTGTGTATTAAAATGGGCTAAGACTTAAAGACTCGACATTGTCGATGCATAATAGTTTCAACGTTGGCCCAAGTCATTTTAACGATTCCACAGATAAGAAGTGAGTGTTATAGAGTTTATGGGGATTGCAAACGTAACTGTGGACAACTGTCGGATCCAACTGATAATTATTCTATGATTTCTAACTGTGGGTCCATATTTTCATTATTTAGTTAACAGACCGATACTGAAGGCAGATGCAAACACTAACCTCGTTGCATCGCACACTTTTCGTTCAGCTATATATTATTTAAAGTGCGGTAGCAATTTTATTTTGTGAACTTCAGCTATGTCTCTAACAAGCAGAAGTTGTATGCAAGTGTTCGCACTAAGCAGTAATTAATTATTCATAAGCATTAATAACCATTGGGCCTTAGTAAAAAGGTAAACCAATTAAAAAAACTGCTGCGCACCAAAAGTTTAGGTAAACGGTGTAGCTCATAATATAGTACATACATAGTGACATGAATTGTAGCACAATCTTGACATTAGAGTAGAGCTGAATAATTTGAGTTGTGGATCGCAAATTATATTGCGAAAATACAGATTGCTTTGTTCGAATTTGGTCTCTGACCGATGTGTTAGTTTACCGGACACAAATTATGTTGACTGTACTGCCGAGTGGTATTTTTAGTTCATGTCTTCATTATTTAAACACTGAGGTCGTGCAAACTGCAAAATACAAAACGCAGCGATGTAACCACCACTCTTATTAAAATTATAAGAATCAAAAATTATATATAAATTTTTTTAATCAATGACTGCAACTGTGAGAAGCAAATACCGACTCTCTGGCAAGCTATTTCGAATGTAAACCGTCCATTCTCAAACATTTGCCAAAAAAACAAACAAACAAACAAACAAACAAACAAAGTGGTAACCTATGGTGCAAAAATCATAATGCACATCTATGTCAATGTTAACGTTGATTATTGATCTGTTCACTAAAATTACTACAGGTAATTGATCGTGACTACATATTATATTATGTCGGAGTAAGAGATATACCTAGCTTGCTTAAACTGTGTATAAGCTTTGTGTCCTGCAACGATAACAGTATCTACAAAGGCACTGCTCACTGAATTTCAATTCGTTTTATAAACTGTAGCTAATACTGTGAACGCGATTCCTGTGCGTCTCACCACTGAGACAGACATAGTTTTGATGTATAAAACCTTGTATCAATTGCATTTTAAATTTCGCGAAGACTGATTGTTATCGCACTTGATATTATGAAAACGTCTTGAGAAATTTGAATCTTCAAGTGAAATCTGAAGGTAAACGTCATTGTACGAGGTGAGGGAATGTTTTAAAGAGAGATTAGTGACAAATGTTCGAAAGAGTTTAACTTTTCATGTGAGATTTTACTACTGTAACTTTATGCAATGCAATTGAAATAACAACCACACGCTCTATGAACTGATATCGAGACGACAGACGCTGATACGCCTCTCTTATTCACACATACACACGCCGACAATGAAAATGCACATGCAACATGCTACTAATTTGCATATTGTCAGTGTGTGACATTAATACACAACTTCACAAATAATCAACACGCTTAACACAGCACAAGTATTCAAAATAGAGCCTGGGTATCAAGAGCACGTATTGTGCACTTTGATACCCAGACTCTTTTTAATGAGCTGCTGCGCTGTGGCGCAGCAGCAAAAACACAAAAACTGCAATCAACTACTTTTGCAATAGCAATTTTACGTATACAAATTGATATTATTTGTATCCATTACATGTAACGGGGTCCAACAATTTTTAGGTCCCTTTTGACCCACAGTATATATGTAAATACCCTAAATTTTGTTTATGCCTACATTTTTGCCTATTCACGTACGTTTGCCGGAATTTTCAAAGCTTGACCCTCCGGATCCTCGATTTTGGAAAAGGGTCCCCGCGCCCCCCACTGTTATAGGTACATTTGTATTCACATGTCGGTTTACGTAAACGGATTTTTTTCAGATCGTAGCCACCCATTTCTGGCCATTCTTCTGAACGTCAATTGCAGAAAATTACTGATATTGTCTTGCTGCCTGCACGTGTTTCAGCAGTTGTGCGGTATTAATACCGTCATGTAAGTTTTTTCCTTTCCACTACAAGCTGTACCCCGTTACTTGTAACAATTAGAGTTGTGTGATGTGTAGTGTTTGACATATCTATAACATATGTGTCAAACGAAAAAACAGTAACTTATACAATTAATGCAATTCTAACAATTGTTGCCGTTTTTCCTGTTGGGCCACAGCCCAACAGGTCTTTAATTTTGATTCTGGTATCTTAACACAGTGCTAGCGTTAAAGTGTCAATGTGCGGAGTGTGTTTTTTTTCTGTTGGGCCACAGCTTAACAGGTCTTTAATTTTGATTTTGGATTCTTAATGCGCTGCTAACGTTAAAGTGCACATGTGCGGAGTTTGTTTTACACGTCCGTCTCCGTCAAATCGCACCCGTCTACCTACTTACTTACCTTGCTGGCTTGCTTCTGTTAATGTCCTGCGTTTGCAATTTCCGCCGTTACACACTACACAGGCATGGTAAAAAAGATTACAAAAAATTGCTTTCCCCGGAATCGATCCAACAGCCTTCAGTTTATGAGTACAACAGCTAAACCACTACACCATTCTGCCGTCTTGTATTTATAGCATAGAGTGCCTACTAAAATTTATTCCATAAGGTGCTTATGTTACAACATAGTTTTGGAAACTTTGCAGATAAAATTTTAACGACATACATGCGTATTGAACGAAATCGGAAGGTTTTGCAGTTAGCAGACAGGTTTAGTACGTGTGCATCAAAAATTACATGTTAGCTATCCCAACAGGTTTACGATGGCCTCTGGTCACTACTCGAAAATTAAAACTTTTTGCTTACTGAATGTTTTTGCCGAAAATTGGGCTTGTTTGCACTTACCTTACCTTAGCTTTGCATCTGTCACTATTAAAATGCCTTGTAAAATCAGTGTGTTGCTGCTTTAGTGGTTTCTGAGAATGTAGTTTGAAAATGCAAAAGTCTGACAAAAAGAGCTCGACTAGGAATCGACGACATCCCCTCTAGGTTGCGAACCTACCAGACTAACAACTCGGCCAGTCAGTTCTGATGCTTCAATAATCATGATATGTTAGAAATTGACGATGGTATTGTGTTCTTTCAAACTGTCATAACTTATTTGCAACAGAGCGTGCAAGATAAATTTGCAATTATGCATGAGCAAACATGAAGTTCAGTTATTTAGCTTTATTTAAGATTATTAATTAAGTAATTAATCTACCTTTCAAATTCCGACTGCCGAAAGCTTTAAGCTGAGATTTCGCAGTTTCAATGGCTGTAACAGGATAGGCTTTTCATGGAAAACATGCAAATTAAGAAATAAAACTTTCGCTGGCCCAACAGGTTTACAATGGCCTCAGGCCAATGTATTTAAAAGTATATGCTTGATACTTACAGAATACTTTTGCCGAAAACTTAGCTTGTTGTTACCTAGTTTTTGGACAAGTGTTACTTGTTTTTGAAGTTTAGAAAGCATGAATAATTTTTCAGTCGTAATTTTTTTAAAACCTATAAAATTTTGGTTTACCGAAACTTTTGTAATTTGGTAAACATTCCCTTTATCACTTTACAGTTCACGCGGTTTATTTAATGTTGTTTATTCAGTCACAATACCGAGATAATACCGAGGGATTATACCTACGTTAAGGTACAATTACATTGAGTGTGTGGCAAATATTGATGAAACCAGCGTTATGTATGTACCTTTTCGTTCTACATACCTTTATCTAACCTTATCCTGCAGAAAATAAAATAACCTTTTTATGATTTAGGTACTATAGCACAGCGATTATCAAAATGGCGGGCACCTACATGACTTCGTCTCAGCAGCGCATCGAAGAACAAGCCGTGTGGTTGTCTTGTGTGACCACTTCGGTTAATTTCATTGGCACTTTTCCGGCATTTTTTTTAGTGGAACGAATTGGCCGAAGAAAAACTCTTCTTGGAAGCATGGCGGGTAGGAGTAGCAGTCTACAACAGATCTAATCGTTGGTCCTATCAATTACCTATTACCTACTATTATTCCCAAGAAACGGACATTAATGAACGGGGCGCCCTGTGCAGCGCCGAACTTTACACAAATAGAATTTATTGAACAGAATAAAAGGCAGTAGATTGCTGAACTTTTAAAAATGGTCTGATCACCATAAAAATCGTAACTGTAGTTGACTCTTTTTCGTAAGATAGTAAATCATAAGTAAAACAAGTTATTTCTTTTTGCACAATTAAAGTCTGACCAAAAATTGTTGAACCCTGAGATAAAATACATAGGTAACTCATTTTGACGGCAGAAATTTGAGAATTTCGTATACCGTTATTTTAATAAATAATATTAATATTCGTTATTTATTCGTTTATGATATTCGTTAAGTCGTTATTTAAAATGCTTTTAATATCAATAATTTTATTATTACTAAATTAAAAATAATTTGGTAATTATATTTATAACAATAGTTTATTAAAAATATTCTGATATGTACTTCTATTTATATTACTGTTAAATTAAAAATAAATTGAAAAGAATATTTAAATATTAATATTAAATTAAAAATAAATTGAAAAGAATATTTACATTAATATTAATCAAATGTCTTATACTATCCTTATTTTCATGTTTTTATCAAGAATTATAATACTAAGGGACCATCGCTCTAGATTGGTTGGCGTTGATGTTCTAAACATAAAATAAGCCTACATTGTAATGAACGTGACCCGGTTCTCTGGTTTCGGGTCAGTAAAGCTGGAGTTATTTTATTGTCAAAATTAATTTTTTATATTATTAAGTTTTTCGTCACATAAGTCAGCTGTAACCTATAGTTTTTATGGTGTCAAATGAAAGCTGTTCTTATATCCTACCTGATGCCGAAAACTAGAACTTTTTAACACCTAGCTGAAAAAAGGTTTGGCAGAAAAAGTTTCTACGTAAACTTTGTATTTTTCTAAAATATTACGCAACGTCCGTGTTACCATTGATATAACAAAGGAAATGCTTCCGTGAAGTCACCCTTATAACTGTGATCCTTATACAAAATAGTTTTTACTCCATCAGTGACCATGGAGCCGGCAATATGGGTCCAAATCTGAAAGTTAATTTTTTCTGACATTTTATTTTTGGTATATAAGTGTAGGTTATAGCACGATGTAGAGTGCACTCAGTAATTTATACGCACTGTTACGTGAAGCTCCAAGTGCATAAACGAGTGCGCGCAGCGCACGAGTTTATGCACGCGGGCTTTACGTGCCAGTGCAAATGATTGCTGAGTGCACGCTACAAAGTATTATAATGTACTTATGTTATAACTGTTTTGAATAACAGTGCAATAACTAATATGCACGCCTACAGCAGTGCTATAACTAACTTATACGGCACGCTGTGAATCTAGCAGCGTGCACTTAATTATTGTCGTTAGTTATTGCACTGTTATTTCAAGACAGGTATGATATAAGTCAGCGTTAACGTATACCTAGCTTTTTTGGTATCAAATAAAAGCCCATCGTCTGCTCTATCTAAAAGTGAAAACTAGAACCTTTTACGTGGTCTCTGGAAAAGCTATAGCCTGAAGTTCTTTTTCGAAAACATTTTTTTCGAAAAAATTCCTTCGCGACAATTCACACCACACCATACGTATTGAACAAAAGTTCTAAAACATTGAAATCTTTATAACTTGCTTCAACGTTGACGTAGAAACATGAAATTGACGGCATTCTACTCCGAACTGTAGGCGATTTCGAATGAAACCTTACTTGACGTTGACCAACGCAACGTCCAATCAGCACCAATTAAAAATATTGAGCGTTGGTTGATTTTTACGTCATCATACGACCTATGAATTGACAAATGAATTGACCTACCTTTTGACAGCATATAAAACTAATTTCACGTCGATGCCACAAACGTACTAAAAGTTATGGCTCCTGTAATTTTGCCTTTTGCTGACTACTTATAATCACCTCATATGCGATCAAATCGCACTGTAGGTCAACTTTGATAATGTGAACTTTTTTCAAAATAAAATTTATCGGTGTATAAACAGTGCTTGACCTTAGGTACGTTGTAGAGCTAGTCTAACTAGTCTAAACTAGACGCACTAGACTAGTAAATTGAAAATAAATTGAAAAGAATATCTAAATATTAATATTAAATTAAAAATATTTCAGGGTCCCTTAATAGTTTATTAAAAATGCAATCGCAATATTAAAATAACGGTAGTTTCGTAATGCATGCGCATGATTTTGTTTCAGGGCCTAGAATTTTTGGGTCAGACTTTAGTTATAAATTAGATACTCCAAATCATAACGGTGTGCCTTTTTGGATCACATGTCTGTTGACTGTAGCACCATAATCCAACCGACTTAGGAACCCCGTCAAAAATAGCTGCGGAGATTAGTTTTAATCTGCGCTTTCCTACGCGTAGCTTAAGACGTAGATTCAAATCGTAAGGTAAGCGTAGCCCCGCTTCTATAACGTAGATTTGGTAGTTTACTACACGCTATATGCGTTATTACCTAGCCGTAAAATTTACACTTACATACATACACACGTAGTAGTGCTATAAAACAGCTAGCCTAACGTTATCTTGGCCCTAACTATGCATACGTATGTGAAACATTAGGCCTACAACGAAACAAGCACGTTTTGCGAGTAGGGTTAAATTAATTTTGAAAAGTTTTTTTGCGACATGCTTGTACTGCTGAGGATATTCTTCGAATATACCTAAAACGCGGCACCAAAATATTTTAACAACGCCAACCGTTTTATTAAACTAAACGATACCACCTCATTCTAAATCTATACTTCTTGGCAGTAATGTCAGGACTAACGGGAAAAAACGTTTTAGTATGAAAAATTATGGTATTGTCTGTTAGCTACCTACGGTAGCTAACACTCGAGGTGGTCACAATAAATCGTCAACTTGCTTAGCGAGTAAGTTCACTTGCGCAACTACGATTTTTTCTGACCAATGGTAAACCAACCGGGGTAAAGTATGACATGTACGTGCCAAAGACCACGTGCCATGGTTAGCTCCAGCTGCCGTGTCGGTCAGCCAAAGACGCCGTGCAAGTTAGACAGTTTTTACGCGGCGGCCTCAGCCGCCGCGTATATACTATATTGCAAACGTGTGCATCAAGAGCACACAAATGCATCTATCCTAGTGTTAAATTGCTGGCAGGTCAGCAAATAACACTGTTTGTGTGAGCGTGTGTGTCTATATCGTGTATGTATGTGAGTACTATGTGACGATTACCTGCCTGCTCTCACTTGCGTATCTATCCACTACTGGCAGTTTTTGCATAAAGAACACAGTAATTTGACGAAACGTGTCACGACAATGTTTCGTGGAATATTCATTAGCGCGTCGGAAGCCAATAATTTTGAACTTATGGTAACCATGCCATCACACGGCTATGGAGTCTACAGCATGGGCGCCGTTGGCTAAGATATGGTAGCTTAAGCAGCTTACCGTAGTTTAGCTGCTGTAAATTATTTTGCTTTATCTCGTTTTGCAACATGTACGTAATGTTACCTATAACTGGCTATTAAGTACAGTTTTGCACTACAATGATCAATTTTGAACTCAAGTTGTTCACAGTGAGCACGTTTCATCTGGTATGAAAATTTAAGCAAAATTAACGCCTGTTGGCTAAGCTTAGCAAAATTGACGCCTGTTGGCTAAGCTTTAGGACTAACATTTGACAAGTGTATTTAATACTTGGCTTCAAAAAATTTAAAAACAAGTGCCGCGTTTTATATTCGAAGAATATCCTCAGCACTGCAAGTACGTCACACCGCGATCTGTCTAAAATAAATTTAACCTTACTCGCAAAACGTGCTTGTTTGGCATAGTATTCTGACATATAATGCAGCTTTACAGTGCTAAAATTAGATCATTTTAGTGTCCACATGACCACATCTACATGTATAACATAACTGAATTAGGCAACCCGATGACAACCGCACTGTAGTAAGGTTTAACCAACGTCATTTGAAGACAATTTTGTATGGTATCGACACGCTGATAAACAATCAATGAAACATTGTAGCAACCGGTTTACTTACAGCACCATTGCAGTGAAAGCCCCTGACTTCTCTACGTATTTAAGTACACTTCCTATAGACAAACGTTGAAGCCTTAATCACAACGCAGCATGAGCACACACACACACCCACACAAATAATGCATTTTCTGACCTACCAATTTCAACAGTGTATTTTTACACTGAGAAAGCTTATACGTGTTAATTGGCCTTGTGCATTATAGTATATACGCGGCGGCTGAGGCCGCCGCGTAATAAAATACTCTTCAAGCGGAGACGTACCTACGTTTTCTAGCGTAGCTACGATGTCATTTACAAAGCGTAGCTACGCTTATAATCTCCGCAGGTATTTTTGACGGGGTTCCTTAGATTCTTTCAGCGATCGTACGGTTGGTAGTTGAATAAACTTCAGGATAGAAGGTAGTTCTGATTTTCATACAACGAATTCCTTTTTACTTACGGTAAACACGATTAAACTTTTTAAAAGTGTTATGGTATGTAATTTAGGGGTAATTTGTTCCCTGCTCCTGCTTGGATTGAGTTTTTCCTTAGTTCAGCAGTATTCACCATCCATAGCTAACGATCCTTCACAAGCACCAGTATCTTCGTGTGAAAAAGTGAGGTAAGTATGAATCCATATTTAGACGACGGTCACCAAGCCACTATAAAGTGTGATCTGAAATAGGAAAAGAGAAGTTCACTAACGTCTGTGGGATTTCAATCCATTGAATTAAAAACAGACAATGCAGATGTGGAATGATGGCGCAATAATAAACTTAATTACTTATATTTCATCACATATAGCACGGTAGTTAAACTAGGTATGTTTCGTTCTCATTTAGTATTATTAAGATACTTATTTTAGTATATATCATTTGTAGATCTGGCTAAAACGCTATTTTCAATTTTGTGTTATTATTTTTAGCAGTTGCGACCAATGCTCTTATCAAACAGATTGTCTATTTTATTACTACAAAGAAAACACAACGGATGGTCGTTGCGTAGCGCGAGCTCAAAATTCACTTGCCACACTAGACAATTGCAATAGCTCGAAATTCAACGTCGGAAATCAGATTCGAACTGATAATGATTTATTAATTGCTGATGGCTGGTGTCCCAATGAATTCTATTGGTTCCCGATTGTTTGTATGGTGCTATTCTTGTCTTTTTTTGCTATGGGTACGTCTGAATATTTTCAGTATAATATATAATAATGTTTTTTAATAAATGAGCGCTACTTTTTTCATGTCACTTAATATAAGTTTTAAAAAATGACACAAACAGATACACTAACCGGTGTCAAAGCTTGTCTTAGAGTTATGTATATCTCGTAAATCGTTCTCTCCTTGACATTTAAGTTAAGGTAAATAACTGGTACATGCTAAGTTGAGTGTAAAGCTCACAGTTATTACTCACACAATAATTTAATTAGCTACCTCCATACTGAAATTTTCAACAAATATGCATTTATTTATTCAAATAGTTATTTGTATAATATCAGGATTTGGTCCGGTTCCGTACGTGATCAATGCTGAAATCTACCCGCAGTGGGCGCGGGCGTGTGGTGCTTCCATCGCAATGTGTTTCAACTGGGGATTCAATGTGCTCATCTCACTCACATTCCCATTCCTTACCGTACAGATCAGTCGTCAAGGTAAACAAGTGGCTGAAACGCATATGGTGAATTTCGTAAACATGGTTTTGCTAAGCTATGATTTCACGTATGGTTTCAGATGATTTGCAGTTTAATATAAATTATACTAAATTATAATTAACATAATTTCATTACAAAATTCGTCGTTTAGTACGAACGCTATTGTCATGCGTTTCGAACTTTGTCGTTTTGAAACCGTGGACTTATATCTGAGTTGAAAATTTAAACCTGTAGCACAGCAAGTCTCTTGTTTAAGCCTTCCACCCACGATTCTGTTCCATTCACTAAATAACAAAACTGCTGGTTGACTTTTTGAATTTTAAACTGAACGAAACTATTTAATTTAATACAATAAAATTAATTGACCCTTATAAGCGACATCTGAAAAAAAAGAAAACTCGCGCGCACTTTTTTGTGCAGTGACTTGAAACCCGGAACTGTTCGTTACCGGAGACTTCTTGTGCTACATGTCTTAAAATAAATAACTAAACTGACTGTAGTCTTACATCAAGCTTGACATGTTCAAAATATATTAAGGCTGTTTTAGGTACATTTTTCCTGTACAGTGGCATTACAATAATCGCTTCGATTGTCATATTCAACATTATGCCAGAAACAAAAAGCATTCCGCTCGGAAATTACCAGGAACGAGAATTCCCTTGGTTTGGCTGGTTTTCGCAGTAAGCTATTTAATTCTATCCTCGCAGTATTTTTGAAATATTTTATACAAATCTAGTAGCTTGTAATTTGTTTGGAAAAGCTCAGTAAAGAAAACGAACTTGCGCGTAACAATAATGAAATTTTTTCAACTGACCTTACTGAAAAACACATAATAACAAGAGTTCATAATAAGAAGAGTGTGACACTGGCGTTTGTGGCCTAGCAGCGCGGACATGCTGCGACCGTTATCTCCCGAAAAAGGCCACAACTGTGGGGGCGGGGGGTACCCACCTACACGAATGAAGGCATAGCCCTCAACTGTGGGGGGACCCCCCCACAAATGAAGGCATAGGTCTCGAACGTGGGGGGACCCCCCCCACAAATGAGGGTATACCTCAAAAATGAGCGGAGTCGCCAAATTAGCCAATCAGAGGTCTGGATTAGGATCAATAGCGTTTCATTTGGTCTGCAACTATGAGATTGGTGCGAAATTTAGTCTGATTGGTCTGGACTCTCTCACTACACCCAAGATTATCACCACCAGCCCCAAGGTGCTACAAACAGAAGCTTCTTGGGTACTGCTTTGGAGCCCCCAGGTAAAAGTGTGTGAACTTTTCGAAATTGATAGTTTGATGTCAGGTCGGATATTTTGGGCCTATAACCGCGAATTTGAGGCGTGAGGCGTACATGCATATTTTTGTCTGAGGTGCCAACTTTTTGCCACACACACACTACACACACACACACACACACACACACACAATTTTTTTGACGCTCCAGGCATCCTAAAACATTCACAGTGTTTGTTGACGGACCCTCTGTTTTAGGTAAGTATGTATTTTATGCAAAACACGCCATTATTGTAGAACAAGGATTCTAGACAAAGGTATATTACCCTATAGTCTTAACGAAGCATCCACTAATCTTGGCAGACACAAGGAGAGCAAAATTGTCCTTTAATTTGTGCGCAAGGGCTTAACTACCCACAGGCTCGTCAAAAAAACAATTTCAAAAATGTGGGGAAACAACACGATGTGGAAAACGCGTGGGGTGCCCCTTGGGGCACGCCATGGGGTGCCGCATGGTGCCACATGACGCCCCATGGGGTATCTCAAGGGGCACCATGTGGCACCCTGTGACAGTGACACCCCATGGGGTTCCCCAAGAGGCACCATATGGCATTATGTGGCATCGTATGATACCCCATCCCCATGGGGCGCTCCACTTGGGGAAAATCAGTCGCTCGCCGGGCTTTTTCCTGTTGCGCCACAGCGCAACAGGTAGTTTGTACTTGGTTTGTATAGGATTTGCAGAATCTTTATAAGTACACAGTTACCTGCCGGAATAGCTAGGTTTGCGTGTGTGTGCGCGTGTTTGCTCTTGCCTGTTGACTTGTGCGGTGTCTGTCAAGTATCAACATGCTGTTGATCTGTTATATGCAATATAACAGTTATATGCAAATAACAGCACAGCACAATATTTTTGTATTGTAAATCACACACACATCAAACGAATGTTACGCTGGTACATCTTTATCAATCATCAATAGTCACAGTTCGTTAGTATTTATCAATCATCGATAGTCAAACACTTTTAAGCAAACCCAGTATAAGCCGGAATAGCTCAGTTGACAGAGCGTTAGACTAAAGATCTAAAGGTACCTGGTTTGATCCCGTGTTTCGGCAACTTTTTAAAATTTAGGCTTTAATTTTTAACTGTTTAATTGGCAATTTTTTGCACCTTTTGCCCAATAGTTGCCCTTTTTTACTAGATCTCCCAATGGACGACCGTCTCAAGGCCTAAAATGACAAGTGTCATGCTCTTCCTATTACATACTTTTAGTTTGCGATTAGTTTTTAATGCGCAACAGGCCTAATGTTGCCAAACGTTCACCCTTTTAACTTCTCACTCACTGAACTACTTTTGCAGTAAACTTTTGCTTGTTTCCATGTGGTATCTCATGCGGTAGCCAATTAGTAAGCACTTTTAATGATCACGTGATTTTATACAAATGTTTGTAGAACGGTTTTAGGGCTCAAACTCAATCATTTGAGTTAATTCTTTCACATTTGGTTTATCTATCACGGCTCATCAGAGTACATTACTGATGAAGTCAATCTAATTTAGCTACAAAATTAAAATAATTTTTATATTTTCTTTAACATAATTTATCCACAAGGCACATATCACATATGTAGGTCGAAACTCGAAAAGCAATGTAAAACATTCGTAAATAATTAATATTTTGACCGCTTGCGCGCCTAAAAGTTCAAATTCCCAAGGGTCCTTCTGGGCACAAACCCAACGGGGCATTAAAAGAGTGTAGGGCGCTAACGCCAAAATTAAACTCCGTATTCGAAATCAGGGACTAATTAAAGGGAAAATCACATTTTCAAAAAGATTACTAGCGAATTTCGTGACCAACAATTTTGAGTTAACAAAGGAGCCAGATTTCAGTATTTTTTAGCTAAAATAAATTTTTTAATTTTATTTATCAGCAAGGTGGGAGGCTAAAGTATTCGTGGAGAGGACCCCCGACCCTCCCCAAAGGTTCGGAGCATACTTCCAATAACCGCCAACAAAAACTCCATATGATGTTTTCCTAACCTAAAAAGTAAAAACTAACACGAAAACGATAACAATGTGTGTGGGGTCTGTCCATGCGCACCCCTTCTTTGCTGGGGTCTGCAACCATGAATGCACATAAGGGGATAAGGGGGGCATCCAGTCCCCCCCCCCTCTGACACCAGGCACCCCTTCCTGAACCTCCGACCCCCCTTTGATTGCCAAAAAAGTGTGCCAAAATTGAGTACAAAAATCGAAAAATCGCAAAAAAGTTCCGGCCGCAGCCAAAAGTGCCCAACACTGAGTAAAAAATCGCAAATGTGTATAACATTTTCCGACTTTTGCCGGAAATCAAACCAAAACTAGCACCCCCCTCGCCGATTGCTCCCGTGCAGCTCTGCTCACAACCCAATAACAAATTTAAAACTTACAGCTAAGAGCAGCGTGGTTGAATAGCACCTATCAGTAGAGCAAAAGCGGTATACAGGCAATGGTGTGCTGTGCTGTGCTAGCGACTGGTAAATGTTCGGGGGGGGGGGTTGAGGCGTTGCGTTTGGGTCGCCTGCTCCTGCGGCTTGACGATGTGTGAGAGCTCCCGCTAGCAGTTGCAGCTCTGCACGTCGTTTTTGTCGAAGCTCTTCTTTTTCACGACGTTGCGCTTCCAGTTGGTCAGCTTCCTATTGACGCCGCTCTTGTTTTTCTTGACGCCGTTCTTCGCGATCTAGTTGATGCTGCTCGAGCATGAAACGAAACATTTGACCAATCATAGTCGTCACATCAGTCGAGGGCTGTTGAGAGCTAGCAGAGGAAGTGGAGCCAACAGCAGAGTTATTTGAGGGTAGGGGTGCGTGGGGAAATTGGGGAGGTGGAAGCGTCTGTGGGTTGCAGGCCAATTTCAATAGGGTGGTCCTGTCGATAATCCCAAAGTGCACCAGCTGAGTTGGCAAAGGCGTAGGATCGCAGGACTCGCACTTGGGAAAACCTGTGGGATCCCTCCCCTCCGGGAAACCAAGGGTCCAGTTTTCGAAATTGAGATTTTGACGTCTGAAGGGGTAAATTGGACACCTGAGCGTAAATCCTATGGTTTATTTTAGTACAGGATCAGCCAAAAATTTGCCAGTAGACCACAACAGGTTGTCAACCTTTGTAGGTACTGCAGGCGCCCGCAGTAGAGAACAGGACAATTTACAAACTAGATCATAGACTTTACGTTCAGGGGCACAAATTGCCCCTAACATCCAAATGTCAATTTTGAAATTTGACCTATTAAGAGTTTTGGACCAGTTTGTGAGGGTCCTAGACAAAACTGAACCTCGAACTTGTGTTGACGTACCCAAACTACCCCTGGTGGCATCAAAATCTCAATTTCGAAAATTGGAAATTTGGTTTCCTGGAGGGGAAGGGTCCCACAGGTTTTCACAAGAGTCGTACACACAAATTGAGCTCAGATTCGTGATCAGGCGAACATAAAATTCGTGATGTAAAAAAATTCACCCATTTTAACCCCTTATGCGGCACTGAGGCAGTATGAGAGCCCAAAAAGTGACAAACGAAAATGGTTGCCAGATCCAAAATTTGGGACCTAAATTACGCCTGAGAAAAGTTTTCAATCCATCACCAAAATTTTTTCAAGTTCAAGTTCCCTTGATGTTTCAAAACCTGAACAAAACTATACACAAAGACGAACGCAATGGGTTTGCAGGGGTCGGAAACCCAACAAGCCGAAAGCTGAGGTTGAGTAGCCCTAGCAGGGCTCGGATAGGCCGAAAACTGCATTTGAAGAGAAATTTTGGTAATTTGGCACTAGGGTCAATTTTCAGACCGGAGTATTTGTGGGGGGGGGTACCCCTGCCAAGTTTTGGACCGGGGTCATGTTTGGGGGGGTTAGCCCCCCCACGTTTTGACCACTAGGGTCTGATTTGTAGGGGGGGTACCCCTGCCACGTTTTGGACCGGGGTCGGGATTGTGGGGGGGGGGGTACCCCTGCCAAGTGTTACTATGGTCCAATTCGTGGCCTGTTTTTAGAGTTAATGGTCGCAGGTTGTAGCTCCGACGTTCCGATTCCTGCGAGGAGTTGGTCGAGTGTCATACTCTTCTTATTGTGCACTCTTGTTAAAAACTTGAAAATTCGTATTTGTAAGAATACTTGTGACAAGCAGTCGACGCAAGTTATTTTCACGAACGCAGCACAGTGATATACCGAGACGCGATAAGAATCCAATAAGTGTAAGTTTTAAACACAAAACTTCTGAAGTAGAACACTCCATGGACCATATCTTGTTACAGAAACAGTGATCGTCAAAGTAAGCAAGAAGATGCTACCAGCCAAGCCAACGTGCAAAGGTAATATCTTCTAGCCAATCACTCCCTGGTGAAATTTTAGTAGTAACTTCTAATGCATACAGAATTGAATTTTTCAAATCGGTTCAAGTGCACTGCATCAATAAACAGGCAGTTGGTGTGAACAAAGACTCCACGACCCTTGGGGACTGTGATGTAGTGGTTAGCATTTTTGAGCAGCCGGGTTCTATCGGCGGCGCCTGTATTTGTTTCTTTCTTTAGAAATTGGGGTGTTCTCTTATTTTCAACAAAATAGAATCTACTGCGATTTAGCAACCCGTTATTATCTCCAGTCAGAATAGGTGATTTTGATGCAGTGTTTCTATTTTAAATGATAAATTTTATACTTATAGGCGTGATAGTGTCATGCACGGTCTGCGTCCGGAGTCATTGAACTTGACGGAAGCTTTTCGTCAAATTTGTGAGCTGTTGCAAGGCAGTAATGTGAACGAAGAAAACAATTATCACACTTTAGCTGACATAATGTACGTTCTCGAGGCATTTATGATTTATGTTACTTTAATTTTAATTTATTAGAATTGAAGCCATGGACTAAATAATAATAATATTAAAAAGAATATGAGCAGACGTCATTCGAAAAAACCTAGGAGTCACTCTTATCAAGAGTACACTCTTATGTAACTTGCAACACCTATAAATACCAGTTTTACTTTTATAGACTTTTTACACATTTTTATGGTTAAAAGGTAAAATTACGTATTCATGTTTACCTACTGTTTAAAATTATTTCTTACTAACCAAATGCACCATGCAAGTCATCGGCTCTGACCATAGAGGCACATAGGGGGGGGGGTAGGGGGGGTATCCCCGCCCCCCCCCCTGAGGGGGGTCGGCACCCCCCCCCCTCAGACATCCGGCACCCCCCCTCAACCCCCCACCCATTTTTTGATGGCCAAGAAAGTGCCCCAAAAATGCGTAAAAAAGTTGAAAAATTGCAAAAAATTTTCCCCTGCGGCGAAAAAAGTACCCCAAAAATGAGTTGAAAATCGAAAAATTCTGAAAAATTTCGGCTGTCGCCGAAAACTAGCCAGAACTAGGGACCACCCCCCTTCCGCCAAGGGTCGGGCACCCCCCCCTCGCCGATTCACGCCGTGCATCTCTGGCTCTATTAGTGTTAATACATTCCAATAACATTTTTCATATTTATCGTTGTCATGAACTGCATTTTTACACGTTTAACGTAAGTGTGTTCCGGATACTATAATTTTTTGTTGTTTTGTTTTTGTTGTTGTCAAAAAAATTATTAGATGATTCGCTGTTGTAAATATTCTAGGGATGACGTGGAAACTACAGATCCCGAAAATTCGATGCATATGACATCAAGCAACTCAGTAGATGAAACAGTATTAGAAAGCGAAAACTCAGCAATAGAAATGGAGCCTTTTCCTGTAATTAAACCCAAATGCTGTTGTGATTGTCACAGTTGTGATCGCAAACGATCAATCACTTTGTGACTTATTTATTCTAATCAGTAAAGTGTTTTCTATTAGTGAGTCGTTGATTTTTTTACTTTCCGCCACTGTTGGTTAGGGTAATCTTATCCTCTCAATCTGGCATACGGATAGAGCTTGACTGTGTGTATGGTGTTGGTTCCCCAAGGACATCACAGATCAAGGTTTAATGTCTAGGTAGAGTTTTAGTGTGAAACATGGTATATAATTTACTATAATTTAAAATCAAATACAAAAAATTACATCAACAAAATTCTTAGTTATCGGCCGTATGTGTAGGCGTATATACATTTCGTTGCCAGTCGAGCGGTAGCTGCATTATAGCAGACGATATTCTTCAAACTATAGAGTAACCATTTTTGCGCGGTCGCCTCAGTGGCCGTGCATACTAATTTCAGTTAATGCACTGAAACTGAAAATGCATGTAAATCATGCTCAGTTTCAGTGCATCACTAAAGCCTGCTGCACTAACCTGGCGTAGCGCGCACGCAGCGAGTACATTGTGTGCGTGTGTGTGTGTGCGCGCGTGCGTGTGTACTGTCTATGCATTATAAACGAGAATTGAAGGTTTACATTCGACTTGTATTATTGATCCAAAAGTCTTCACAAATGCAACGCAATCTTCATGCAGACAAAATCATGCACATCACATGTGTAGAGCCACAACAGCGCGTGAGCATTGATTTTGAGTGAAAACACTGGTGTTCTTTAGGTATTAACTTCACATACTGCGAGGTGTCATTCTTACTGTTGTGTTTAGTTTTGGGGTAATCTAGAAGACAGACTGGTCTGGTATGTACAGATATTAAATGGTATATTTTAATTTTTGTGCAAATTTGCATGTCCAAAAAATTAAATGTCATAGTAATCTAATTGAGAGGTACAAAATCTGGATTGTAGTGGATAAACTTACGTAGAACGTTATCGTCGAACAGAAGGGTAATACTGATGCCAAATTTTGATGTCTGAGTCAAGCCCTGAGTAATCCGAAATTAGAAAAAACTGGTGACGAAAAAAATTAGGTACATGCCGCGGTTAATTTTACCGATACGGTAAAATAATACTGATTGTCGTCATGTGAAAAGATATAGCTCGTCAACAAAAGTGCTTGTTTGTTTTTCTTTAATTAACTGTTGTAAATGAGAAACAAGGCCTATGAGACTCGGGGGCCGTGCTGTAGCATTCTTGTCGTCGATCCAAGGGACCCGGGTTCG